>CP135571.1:865312-942973 GCA_032401905.1 Swietenia macrophylla | reverse complement strand
TCGTTAGGGCTCCGCTCCCTTGCTCTACCATATTCCCCTTCCTTCTCTCTTTTCATCTGTTCTTGTTATACTTCTATTCTCATCAATCTCTTTACTTATAATTCCGCCCATGTTTTTATTCGTGGTCAAGCAGACACCATAGAATGTGAGGAGAGACTAATAGGGAATATGTTAGAACCATGAAGGAAGCAAGTTAATCAAAGGAAGATAAGCAAAACATAAAGTAATTCAGTGCACTTTCCAAATGGTTTATTTCTTTTTAAATGAAAAGAGGACTGCTCTTTAAACTATTAAAAGAATCATAAAGAAACAAATGGGTGACCCTTACAGTGTCACAACACAAAGTAAGGTCTATATGGATCAAACTTAAAGGAAGACAGATCTGGCATACCGAAGCGAGTTCACTTCTAAGACAACAAGGTCCACTTTCACATTTTCCTCAACAGCCCTTAAGAATGTCGCTTCAACCTACAAATCATAATGGACAAATCACTTAAAGTATCCTGTTGATTTTATATCGATGATCAGCATTCCAGTTAATCTATAATTTACCTCTTTCTCGAAGTAGACAGAGTCATCTTTAGGGTCTTCATTATCATCATCGTGGGAAGCATTACTGTTAGTATCAGATTTCAACTCTCCCAAAGATAAAGCAGTGCCATCTTGGGTCAATAATTCCTGCTCATCATCTATAGCTTGAGCAATCTCGGCAAGTTTATCGGCAGGAATGGGAGCAACTGAATGCCTCCACTCCTCTTCATGTCCTCCTTCACAAGTGGACCAAATATAACCAACCCCGCCAGTACCAAGCTAACAAACCACAACATTTTGGTGTAAGAGGATGCTTATATGCATAAAAATTGCAACAAATGACATCTAATCAAAAGTAGCAAGGTCAAATTCTTTTGGGGCTTTCTTTTCAGTGATGATATAAAAATGTTTAGACAAATATAGCACAGAAAGTGACAGATACATGCCCAGGCGCATATAACACAATTGGGGTTGGTAATAGAGGTCCATGGAACATAAGAACCAAACAAATACCTCAGATTTATGCGCTTCAAATGATTCAGATATCATCTCCCCATTTGGCTTATCCACTGCACCTTGAATTGATGGATATCAAACAAGTCAGTGAGGAGATATGGAAGAGATTGAGTTCTGTCTCATCATTTTACAAAAAAATTATTACAATGTTACAACAAGTCATGAAAAGAGTACACATACACACATATAGTTCCATATTTATGCAAAAACACTACAAATTTGTCAACCAAAGCATGAAGCACAAATTGTCATTTTCACTAGGTTAGCAGCAAATACCAACTAATTTCAACCAGCACTTATACTACCACCATTTCCAAAACAACGTCATAATACTTATAAAGTATATTGCTCACGTTTCAATCACCAAAAACATCATTCTCAAATGCTACAGACGTTAAAAGATAGTATTATCAGTGCCATAAATTTTCTTTTTAAGTTTCTGGAAACTAATATGTATATCATTAAGACCTAAATAATTTCACATAAAATAAGTGCAAGACGTCCAGAGCCCAAAAACTACAAGCATAAATAATATCAGCATAATTACTAGCATGCTAACTCCTTTCAAATTGCAAATTTCAGTTTCCGAGGAATAAGCATGAGCAAAATCTGCAATAAGGGATTACCAATACACTAATTATTTGGCAATATACTATTGCTTTTGACAAAGAAATTGGTTAAAGAAGCAAGATCTAACAACTTATTTGTTTTTTCAAGAAAATGCGATGCCAACACAATTTCCCCATTCTTCACTGTAATTGCCTGGCCCTGATTGTCTCATTTCACAAAAGATTTCACGCACAGGGCTAAAATTTCAAATAAAATAAGACTTGCAAACTGAGATTGCTGGAGCATTTTATAAATAAATACCAAACAACAATCTTTATAGATGTAAACAAGTAGAGGAGGTCAAAGAATATGAACATACATGAAAGTTCCACACTTCCACTGGTATTGTCAGCATACTCAAGTTCCTCATCACTATCTTCGACAGTTGGCTGTTGAAGTAAGGACACCTTTGAGTATGCAGGAACAACAAAACATTCTCCAATTACAACCTGCAAGGCAAAAATGTTAGGAGACCTTATAAAACAAAAGTAGGAGATTGAAAGAGGAGCGCATAACAAGGAGAGGAAAAGAATCATATAGGCTCATTATGCCTTTGAGGCATCAGCTCAGGCAAAAAATACCAGGGAAACTCAAATTCAAACCCCATGGAGTCAAATTACTTAATTCAAAGAGCTCTAGCTCCTTCAAAGAGTTGGAGCCAGCCAGCTATGAGAACATTGCTATCAAGCCAGTGGTAAGCATGGCCTGGTTGCCTGTTGAGGATAGTTCATGAGTATTTACAAACATTTTACAACATAACAAGATTTGACAACGCAAGCAATTAATGCACTTGCCTTAAACTCATGACAAAAAAGGCATTGCATAGGTCCTCAAAGCACCGTTGCTGTTAAATTAATAAGTACAGAAACAATATGAAGGAATGCAGGCACAACCCTAGCAACAAACACAATTCTCGTATACAAATGACCAACTTTTATTTTTGGAACACAGTAACAATGATGATGATCAAGCTTGATCCTTTTCACTCAAGACAGAGACACATGATTGGATTTACGGGAATCATTAAACAAAAAGCTGCTTTGTCCACCAGAATAAACAACAGTTACTTCGAATTCTTGATTCCTACCACTAAACATCCAGAGTGCAGATATCCATTTGTCAATAAAAAGTATAAGTCAGATTTCAACAGCTAAAGCTCAAGAAACTCAAAATCCAGATAAAGGGGTAGAAAACTTGTTATTATGTGGGAATTATTGCTGTCTAATGTAATGATAACTTTGCAAATCCAAAAATACATCACTACCATGCCTATTTTCAGCTAAAACTTGAGTCCGACATATGTAATTATCTTGAATAATACATCCTGACAACATGATACAAGAAGAATCCACAACGTCTAAACTATATTTTAAAGCAAAACAAAGAAATGATAGTATGCTGCATTCCAGATTGAGATCTTGTAGAAACTAAAGGTCACATACCTTGAAAGATAAAACAACACCAGGTTTTAGAACAGCTCCTGCCTTCATTATCACACCATTGCATAATATCGCGTGCCTTAGCTCACAACCATCTTCAATGGTGACATTATCCCATATGTAGGAACCTTCTATTAGAACATTTGATCCAATAGCACAACCTTCCCCAATAACGGAATTAGAAATTTTAGTGTTGCTTCCAATTCTGGTGCCATATCCGATAACTGTGAAGGGACCAACTTGTGCAGAACGTGATTGCACTATTTCTGAAGTAAATGAAGTAAAGCAAAGATAGTTAGTGGAGTGCCAACAGATATACAGAAAGTAACAGTATAAAGAAAACAAAGATCAAGGGAAATAAGTGGTAAGGTGTTCCCCAATCAAATGTGTAAGGCACACACTAATTTAACTGTAAAACTTACCTGATGCTCGATACATTCCCTGTCTCTCAAGTTTGGTTGCACGATTTCCACAGAACTTGACATCAGGCACATAAGGATATGTCCACCTCTGAATTATATCCTTACTTACAATATCATAGCTTCTATAGTTGTCAATTCTAGCCGCATAACTTGAGTGGATTTCATGAGTATATATTTTGTAGCCCATTATCTAATAGCATAAACAATTGTCACTTAAAAGGAATGAGATAATTAGAAAGGGATACCAACGAAAGCATATTCATCTGAATGGATATCTTAAACAAAAAAGCCAGAAACAAGTAAAACAATTTAATGTCAAAGTTACATCAAATTTGACTTTAAACCGATAAATGCACCACAGAAACAATATGCTTATCTACATAGATTGCATTTCTTAAGTTAAAACATGTAAATGGGCTAAATAGATAGACGATAACATTGAAATGTCCATTACGTGTCTATTGCATAGATGCAATGCATCCTTTAACCATTTCGAAGTACAGGATATTTACATATACGGGAATACATAGTTAGTTTCACTATGAAAAAAATTAAAAAAATTCATAGACAACCTGCTGGTTCAGAAAAATTGTTGGTAAGAGAATTCCAAAACGAGCTAAAGTATAAGCAAGTTCAAAAATATATATAACAAAGGAATTCCAATTTCAAAGTTTTGCAAATTCATCAACATGATATTCTTAGAGGAGGTGAGGTGGACACACAATAAGATGCATTTCACAGTTTGAACAGATAGCCATGAATCACTTGGCTCACAGCCAATATCACATATATGTGAGTGCATGTAAGTGCATGTTCGAATAAGGTTTACCCTATTATCCCAAGGCCACTTTCATGCAACAAAGATAAACCGCACATATACGAGCAAGTATTTACTCATAAAAGTACTTAAAATAGCATACTGAAAAGACATATAGAAACAACTACGCACATCATCAAGAAGTAATCCCTTAACAAAATGACGGCGAAGATGTTGATAGTCAAAATTATCTGTGAAAAGGCTAAGAACTTCGGGAGAACAAATGTCAATATAGCAATCCTGCAAAATAAAAATAGTTTTAAGTAAATATTATCAAGTCATAAGAACAGTCACTGCATACAATCTTTGTAAAATATAATAAAAAAGTGCGTAGAACAAGAAGAAAATTTCAAGAAAAAAAATATTTATTGCAAATCAAAATCCATTGAACAGTAAGAATTTTTGCAGTTCAGTTCATTTCAACATTACTTAAATTTACTCCATTTGCTATCAGAACAAGAATTGCGTCAACCCATGCCAGACAAAAATATGATGAACTTGTAACAAAAATATAGTGGATAAATCTAAGGTATAAATAGAGGAATTGGAAGAAAGATGTAAGGGTTAACCTGCTTGTCATTGTGCACAGAAATGGAAGGATTTTCGGCTAGCAACATTTTATCAAGACATATAGTTCCCTTTGAATGGTCTGCCTTTTCCTCGTAATATAGAAGCTGCTTTGTATTAGGATCTATTGCCATAAAAAGCTCATCAGTACCAAGCCTAGATTGATGAGTGATCGGAGAAGGTTTTGATTGTTTGACAATCATGGTCATTACAGCATTATTATCTTTCTTCTTTCTCTCTTTATGTTCTTGCAGCGCCTGGGTAAGCGACATGTTGCTTATAGTATCTCCACTAATGAGAACAAAATCTCCATGTATCTTGAAAGACAAAACAAGGGAAAAAACAGATTGTTAAAGAGAGTAACAAATTCCAAGCTCCAAATGCAATTAAAAAAATTACTTTCAGAAAATGCAATCATAAAGAACCTTGGACGTGTATTTTAATACATTGCAAAAACTCTGATGCACCAATTGCAAATGGACAGATAAACATACCACATTTTGCTCATAAATCAAGCGCAAAGCATCCCCGGCACTAATAGAGTTGTGGGACTCTATTGTCCTAACTGAAAATTTTGGTTGGGAATACCACTCTGAATTCTCCAGATAATCAATCACTTGCCTTGAGTGAGCACAGCAGAAGACAAAAACCTCTGCAACTCCAGCAGATTCCAGCCATGCCAAAGTGTAATTTATCATGGGAACATTCACTATCGGTAACAATACCTTCAAAATCAAATTCACAAAAGATAAACCGAATTGTCATCATAAATTTTAGTACATGGACGTCATCATAGATTCACCAAAATTATTACCATTATTGTCCAGAAAATCTCATCAAAAGTAATCCAGAAAGCTGCTTTCAACTAAATTGAGAATATGTACTCTTCACTTGAGCCTAAATGTAAAACATTCGAGTCGAAAACCAATTTCTTTTCTCTCCTGGGCTTCGAAAAACAATTTTTTTTCTCTCCTGGGCTTGTTAAGAAGTGAAAGAGATCAAAAACCAAGATTTTCGATCAAAACCAACAACCTACTCGAATTTACTTCTCCAATCCAAGAGAAAACCTCCTTCGTTCTCATCTATAAACGTAAAACTTGCACTCAACAAACTTAAATCACCATCCAAACAGCAACACAATAGGGTAACCCGAGAGAAAGGGTGTACCTTGGGGCGTTCAAGAGTGATGGGTCGAAACTTGGTAGCGAAACTATCGGCTAAGAGGATGGCTTGCAATGGCTGACGAGCCAAATCCTCTGGGTCCTCTGAAACCCTAGCTGCACCCTTCTTCTGAGCACCCATGTTTCGTTTTCTCCTCTTCTTCTTCGCTCTCCACCGTCTGGTTAATAATGGCTTAGTCTTCAGTCTCCGTAGTAAACAAGCTCTGAAACGAAGAGATGAAAATATAAAAAATAAATAAATAAAGAAATTTGCGGAAAACCGTTCGAAAGTTAAACGTTCCAAGGTAAAACCGTGTAAAAACCAGACAACAAAAGAACTGTTACTGTTTATGTAGATTGTGGAGTTGCAGTTGAATCGAATCTGATCTTCGCGGATTGACATTGCTATTATAATTGTAATATTTAACACGTAATTTACATACAAGTCCTCGTTGGCCTAACAAATTATTAAACTAACCCAAGTTTGATAAATAACTCAATGAAGTCCTTCATTTACTTAAATCCCACAAATGCCCTTTGACCAAATTTGATAACAGAAATATTGGACGTGTAACTTCACTCCCATGATTGATGAGAGAAATAACAAGTAAAATTCGAAGGATTTATTTCCCCATGTATTTATTTTCTTTATGTTTTAATATGAAATAATCAATGCATATATTGGCGTTTTGAATCTTTTTGTTATCATTATTATTTTCAACAGAACATCATTATCCTCGTCGGAGTGGACGGAACTTGTTGAAAGTTTTCCTGATTAAAGCAGAAGGAAGTCAAATTCTACTAGGAAAACAACTCGGTGATCTCTCGATATCTGCACCAATCTCCAGATCCAAGGAAGCAAAGTAAGTTCGGCTCTCACGGTTGGCTTTGCTGCAATGGCTATTCTTTCGGGCGTAAAGCGGGCGAAGAAGAAGCAGTTGACGCTGGCGAAGAAGATGAAGACTGAAAGGAAGTTATCGGCATGGTCCAATCTTCCTGGCGATATACTATGGTTAATCATGAATCGTGTTTATAACTTTGATCAAATACGTCTCCGAGCAGTATGCAAGGCTTGGCGAGAAGCCAACAACATTCAAGGAATCCTCAAGTCTGCTGATAAATTGCCATGGAGTATGGCCATCGATTCAGACTCATGTCACCTCTATGACCCTTATCACCAACCGAAATACACCATTGAAACAGGCATTACAAGAACTGGAATTTTCGTTAACGCAGAGGTTTTAGCTTCGAAACATGGCTGGGTCCTTTTCGCCAAAACAGAAAAAGAATTTTTCATCCAGACTAATGCAAAAATCTTCTTCTATAATCCCTTTACTGATCAGATCATTCAACTACCGGATTTCTTAATAATGATTTCTGATATAGCGACATTTTCGACCTCTCCGGATTCTCCAGATTGTGAGCTTTTTTTAGTAAGAAAATATCGCACAACACTTACTGTCTGCATGTGTAGACCTGGAGACAAAAGATGGACCAAGTTGACAAAGTTTTCAATCAAGTTTTTGGGTTATGATGAGGATAACTATGGGACGTCGCACAATGTAGAATATGCAGATGGTGTCCTGTACTGTTCTTTTGAACAAATTGCTGTGGCTGCCTTCAACACTGCACTCAAAACGCAGGACATATTTTGTTATCCTACCAGAGAAATCGGCGATATTCTATATGATTACTTTATTGAATACGATGGAAATTTGCTACTGTGTCGTGATGCTGGTCCAAAGAAATATTCTATTTTCAGGTTAGATCGATCGCAGCTAAGGTGGATTAGAGTGCATAACTTGGATAATGGATCATTATTCTTGAATGATTATACACCATTTTTCGTTCCAACCGATGAGACAAGCGAATTGGTGAATACTGTACATGCAGATCACTGTCGCCATTACTCTGGATGTCCAAAAATTTCCCAAATTTATGATTGGGAGTACAAGCATCTCAAGAATTTTTGGATCCAACTTCCTCAACTAAGATAGCATACAGTTTAGTTTTTGCTTTTCTTTGTTTATTCTGTCGGTTTTGTCGTTCTAATAGTAAATGATATCATGTGTTTATTCATTCCATGTACTTCTACTTTAATTTGAAAACAGCTCATTTTACTTGGCATCTAACATTTTATTTGGCACTCATCTACTTCTACTTCTGTTTAGTCCTTACAAAATACATTCCCACTGCCATAGTCAGAATGCTCTTGTAAGACTTTCGAGTATCGAGGAAAAACCAATTGTTCTCCATTTACAACGTGGAAAAGAAACATAAATATATGTCCGATTTCAACTCCGGTAATTCCAAAACCAGACAGAGAGAAGTGTTCTGTCCAATTTTATCACAAGTTTGGCAATCTTAGAAATTTTAAAGCTTTTTCTAGGTAAAATTTTGAATCTGATATATAGCATACGTCTTGACAGCATGACACAAGAAAAATCTAAAAGGGTTTAGAGCATTAGGACTGAAATGAGAGTATTTCGCATTTCAGATATAAGTCTAGTCCAAGAAAAAAACAAAGGGCACAGCATCATTACCATCACATTCTGTCATTATGTCTTAGAGATCATAGCTACTTTCAATGGTGACATTACTCACTCAATAAAACGAGAGAATTTATCAAAACAACTGGCTAGGGGCAGACGTAATGAGTCTTACCCCTTAAAAAAGTATGGCACTAGAACATAAAAGAAAAAAAAAAAACCTAAACAGCTCGAAATAAACCCAAAACAGAAATATTTGAACATGGCCCATACCAAGGTAATCTACCAAAAATGGAAAGCAACAATTTAACTAAAATTCTTTATCAGGAATAATGAAGAAGAAAACATAAAGCATTGTGTGGCCATCCTACTGCTTCAAACCATTCACATTAAGAAACTCCAATATGAGCTAAAGTTTACATAAGTCAAAAATATGTACAATAAGGCTTTCCACTTTCAAAGTTTTGCAAATTCATGGACATTGAATTTTTGTAGTATGAAGATGTGGACACGAAATGTGATGATTTTTACAATTAGAACAAATGGTCATGCATCACTTAGTTCACGACCACTATCACATGTATGCGTGTGCATATGAGGGTTTGAATGCGGTTTACTCCAGCTTTTCCAGTTCACCTTCATCCAAAAAGCACAAATATACAAGCAAGTATTCACTCATAGAAGTGTACTTTGGACTAGCACAGTGGAAAATCAGATAGAAATTAGACTATGGGTAATGGGAACACTTACAAACAATACAATACCTTCAAAACCAAATTAACCAAAGAATATGCTAGTGCATGAATTGGCATCAAAAAGTAGACTACAGTGGCTTTATCGAGAAAACATGAACTTAGGGCAATTCTATGGCACAAGCAACTGAGCTTTAAGAAAAATACAATTCAAGCACGACGTACACAAGCATATATGAAATAGAGAAAGGAGGTACCTTGCGGCGTTTGAGAATGACGAGTCAAAACTTGGTTGAGAAACCATCGGACAAGAGGATTGCTTGCAATGGCTGAGAAGCTAAATCAACTGGGTCATCTGAAGCCTAGCTGCCACCTTCTTCTGGGTTTTATTTTTCTATTCTCCTTCTTGGCATAACAAATTTATCCAGATGTAAAACAATCTAGTTGTTAAACCCGGAAAAGAAAACTATGTATCTTAATTGGTGGAAACAAGTTATTAGCATTTCTAATCAGAAAACACAAGCAAAATTTAGCAATATTAAACGTTTCCTACTCCACCAAAAAATTGATGTTTATAATATTCAACCTTCAACGCTACTGTATTTAAAAAAAATAAATTCATTAAACTGTCACGGTTTATGAGATACTCATTAAACCACCATGATCCATGAGTTAAAAGCTTTTTCTTCTTATTGTGCTTCGCCAATCCATCAAAACACCTTCTCTTTTCCTTTTCCCTCCTCCATTTTCTCGACTTCATACTGCAGGAAGAGAAGAATATTTAATATATATATATATACACACACACACACACACACATACATATAGATACATACAATATTTAACAAACAACTTGTATAATTGAGTATCTACCTACCTCCACAGCTCTGTTGATCTCAACTATCCTGGGAAACGAAAAAAGTTCGGCCTCTACTCCAGTTTGAGGATTCTGAAACCCTTTTGCAATCTCCTATTCGGTTATCTCTCTCACTACCTTCTTAGCGATTCTTCTGTGTACACGTATGTCATTTATCACATTCCCCCAATAAGGGCTCAAAAACCCTTTAACCATTTTCTTCAGTTTCTCTTTGAAGGAGCCCGTCTTCTTATAACCTGAAAAAAAGTTGATGCTTCAAGAGACATACATATATGTATACATGAAAACAAATTACTAACAACAAATTAAAAATGAAAATCCATGTCTACCATGCTTTCTCTTTTCTAGCTCCTTCTCTTTCCTCTTATTTCTTTTCTCTCTCTTCTCGAGACTGAACTCTCTCCCTTCAAGTATCTCTTTCTTGCATTCCAAGTCACCATCTTTGATATCTTCCTTTTCACCTGACAAACAACTACGCAATTCCTCTTTTGTGGAGTTACACAATGAGTATGACTCATCAAAGTTTGCAGAAATATTCTTAACTGATTGAATGAATTTAACTTTCGTTTCATCCAATCTTTCCCTCATTTCCTGTAGTCTGTTCCACTTAGACTCCATGAAACAGAAATTAGATTTCTTGAACATCGTATGAGAACTGTTCTTTGTTTCTTGGAAGAACGGTGAATGAAACACAGAGACGAACAAACTTCTATCTTCTTTTTGTTCTCGGTATTTGATAGGAAGACTATTGGGAAGAGTTTTTTTCTCCAAGAAACAGAGAACAAAGATTAAAAAGACAGAGTTGTAAATCAAAATGAAGCGGGGAATAAGGAAGAGAAATTAAGAAGCTTAAGCTTTATCTTCTTGTTCTGGGTATTGGGTAGAAAGAAGACTATGTCTAAGAAACAGAGGGCAAAGATGAAAAGGATGGTTTTTTGTATCGAAATGAAACAGAAAGACTTTAGATTAAAAAAAAAGAAAAAAGAAAAAAGTTTCTGGGAGGGAAAATTTCCGTTTTTAACGGTAAAATTCGGTCTCTATTTCTTGGAAAAAAACAGAATGCAAAATAAGGAGGAGCCAAAATACGGTTGTAAAACCACCCACCTTTAAATGAAGGGCTTCCACTCTACACTGGTCTGTCTTCTAACATTCTTCCCTGTTATCAAAATGGTGGCTTTTTCATCAACTTTCGTGCACTCTGACTGGTACTTTTCACGAATTCGTTTCCTTTATTTCTCACTATTTCTAAATCCATATTAGTACCTTTTTTTTTCAATTCACATTGGATTTTGCATATCCAATATATTCAGAGATTGAACTTGCTTCCAATTAGCTCAGTCACTATGGAAGAATTGAGACCACAAGCAGATCATATGAAGATCTAACCGTAACCTTGCCATTGTAGCTGGCTGCTATGTTTTGATGTTATAAAATTGCTATAAGCAATTTCACCTTGCTTCACTTGTTTAATCATACATTCATAACAACAACAGAGTAGCTAAATTGGTTAGGAATCCAAGACACTTAAAGAATACTTTGGATTATTAGCTTTGCCATTATGAAGCCAACGGTGGCAATGATATTAGTAATACAGACATTCATCTAAGTATTCCTTCGATTGAGCTTTTTACAAACATTTACAGAGTCCAAAACCAAGTTGTCTCAGGATTTAGAGTTGCTTTTGTGTCGTTCCCAATCGGCATCTTTCATCCCTGGGTAGTATTATACATTTTATAAATGCAAATCCTCCTGCAACACAAACAGTAAAACCTCTAGTTAGTAACTCTATCACACATAATCGGATTATTTTTTGAAAGTGATTAATAAAATTGATTGGCTATGAACTGAAAGGAAGGAAAAGGTCATCTGACTGGTGAATGATTCTTATTACCCGGAAAAAGTCAGCCAAGCATGTTCATATAGAAAAGGAAGATAAAAGCATTGTAACAAACAACTGTCTTACCATACAACCTGTAAAATGGTCCCGTAAACAAATTAGAAGCTGAGGAGATGGAAGGACGACATTAGAGTTGTATCCGGAAGTTCTCGTTATGGTGAAACCACTCCACATTTACCAGAACCCGAAACCAGCTTCAATTTCTTGGGAAACCAAAACGACAATTCTTCTTGTCGTTCTGTGTTGAGGGGGTGTGTTAGTGCGGTGCAAGTTCCATCACTCTCTGTTGATTGGCAGCTTCTAGTCGTTAAGGATGATACGTTGTTGGGATGAATTGGGACATCTTGGCACGTGTCTTGATATCATTGAGAAGGTCACCTGATCCCCATTCTGTCAAACTGGAATAACCTTTACGTAACACGAACTCTTCTCTTCTGTGTCCTTCGATTATTATTATTTTTAAATTAATATAATAATAATTAATATTCAATTATGGAAACTGTCCGTCTTCTTATAATATTAAATACTTAAAATATATATTTTTTTAATTTCTTATTTTAATTATTGACAGACCGCTATTACTTTCTCATTAATGTCGTCCAAAACAAAAGGTGCCCTGACATTAATGATGTGAAGAAGGCAAAAAAGTGTTTGGTATTGGTTGAAAGCGAAAGAGTTGCTGACAGTATGAACAGGCAAGAGTAAATGGTTGATCCGTGACACTGACCCAAGCCAACCCATCAAAATCAAAGGACTGCAATTGTTCATTGTTGGAACTTGTACAGTTCTACTTATAGATTAGATCCGGTCCGACCCATATCCATAGGTGTATCCGTCAAGACTTCAGAACTACACTTCGTGTCAGAACATCAAATTAATTTTACTGAACTTCAAAATCCGTTGGATTATTCAGTTGATAGTAACTACCGCCAAGGGATGCGCAACTACTTCTCTTCTCAACACCGTACACCCGATCTCATACCAATTCAATCCCAGCATACCTCCGACCCACTCAGCTGAAATCTAGTAATCAGTATCAACGGTCAGTTTTCATCTAAATTTTCATCGTCTACCTTCCATCCACCTCAGCTTACCAACTTCCACCTCCCACCACACGCCTGTTTTTCCTTCCGAATGGATTCGTACTCTTTTGTTTTATGGTCAATCCAAGAGCTGAGAGCCGTATATATTCATTATTATCCCTACTAAATTCAGCTCTCTCTCTCTCTCTCTCTCTCTCTTCTGCTTCTGCATTTCAATCATTTGCGAAGGCCGTTGAAATTTCGGCTGCAATAACAAGTGAGATGGTAAGCATATTTCAGCGAAGGAGAAAGCCTTAAGATAATTGCTAGCAAATATTTTCTCAGCAACCAAACATTACTTTTCTCTTAATTTGATCTCCGAGATATTGTTTGCGTCAAAAAAATTCCAACTTTTCTGATTTATTTTTTTATGCTCATGAAATTGTTGCGGGAATTTATTTTTATCTAAATTAAATAAATGGCAAGATATTGTTAGGTACCAAATATAATCTCTGCTAATTTCTGCCTTAAATCTCTTTCCAATCTAGCTATTTCAGCCATTCTCAGATTCAAAAACGTGAAATCTGTCATTTTTTTCAATTTAAAAAGTGGACCCCGAATTGTATTTTTGTTTTACAGTTACGGCTTGGAAGCTTCGTTGAAGAATCCAATTAATACATGTGCGAAACAGTATAATGATTGCATTTATTGATCTGAACTTCGTATTTGGATGCAGAATTTTGGAAATTCTGTTGTTTTGGGGAAATCAAAGCCTTCGAGTTGTGAAAACGGAATAAATTAAATCATATTGTAGTGCTCGTTGTTGTTGATTAGTTGATCAATTGATTGATTAAACCTCTGGTGCAAAAATGGATCGACTAATAAGTCCTGCTGTGACGAGATTGCAAACGGTGTCAACATCTGATTACGGCTCAGTGATTGCGATAACCCTGTTTGTGGCTCTTCTCTGTGCATGTATTGTGATTGGCCATCTTCTTGAAGAAAATCGGTGGATGAACGAATCTATTACTGCTCTTCTGATTGTTAGTTCTCTTTACTTTTGCATGTTCTTTTCCTGGTTTGCTTTAATATAATGGAGAAAGTGATAAAATCGCTGTCATTTGAATTGAGTATGATTGCTTTCAGTTGGCTTACACAAATGAAGGTTTTAGAGATCCGAAAGTAAACTTGGTTTGATGGGTTGCTTTATATATTTGGCTTTTGCATTAATTGATGTCGTTAGTAGCAGCTGAGCTTACAGTTTAGACTGGTTAATTTTATGCTTCTTGACGAGTTTATAAAAGAGAAGACATACCTATTTTAATTGAGTCCAGTGATTTCATTAGTCTTAAACCAGTGGCTGTTTGAAGACTTGAATTTTTATGCCTAAGACAGATAGGTTGTTTGTCATATTTGTATATATCACTCATTTTGCGTTGATGGCTAGGTGGTCTATACATTTTAGTGTAATTTAATTTTCCTAAGTGACAAAAAAGAGAAGAGTTCCCTGTGTTAATTGAATCTGGTGATTTGAGTGGAGGATTGAAACCCAAAACATATAATAAGAGAATTTGAATTAGGATATTAATTAATGTGGGTTTATGGCAGGTTATGTGTAAATTTTAGTGTAACTTTTAAGTTTGTTGAAAAGAAAAGCAGCCTATTTTGAATGAATATAGTGATAGCATTAAGAGTCAACGACTGGAGGTACTGAGGTCATATCTAGGATTTTTGAGTTTTTTTCTTTTGGATTTTATACTTGATTTTGCGCACTAATTGATGTGGGTTGGCGGCAGGGTCTTTGTACTGGTTTCGTTTTTTTGCTGACAACTGGGGGAAAGAGCTCACATATACTTGTCTTCAGTGAAGATCTATTCTTCATATATCTTTTACCCCCAATCATCTTTAATGCAGGGTGAGTTTTTTGTGTTATTAATCGTTTTTGTATTTTATTGATTGGTTTTCTAGTATATGATTTTCATGTCTCTTTTCGATGTGTCAGCTTTCAGGTGAAAAAGAAGCAATTCTTTCGTAACTTCATGACTATCACGTTGTTTGGTGCCATTGGTACATTAATATGTTGTAGCATCATATCCTTAGGTACACTCATTAACTTTTCTTTCTCCCTCTTTCTCTATGTGTGGGTAATTCTAGAACATGTACCGCATCTTGGGTTGTAAGAAGGCATAACATATCATCACATTTGTGCCCTAGTTAATGATGTCTATTTTTAATTTGAAAGATGGAATGCCTTGGACCCTTATTTTAACTGCTCCATATGGGAGAAGCACTAAAACTCAACAAACACAACTATTTATTGTTGGTTGGCCACGTAGAGTGCAATCAGCTGGTTATCATATGGTGTTACCTTATGACCCTCTTAGGATGGTTTAGAATTTCCACCTGATCACTGGTTTCGGGGTTTAATAATTTTCTGGCTCTCATGGGACTCAAAGAACTCAGATATAATGTTTTATTTCAGTAATCCATGCAGTTTAACAGATCTAAAAGTGTATTTTAGATTGTATGATGTGATATATTGGATTATGCATTAGTTGCACCTTCTCTACAAATAGAAAGTGAATAATTAATGGATTTTATTGGTATGCTTATTCATCTAAATTAATAACTTACAAACAATTTTGTTTAGTCTCTCTTTCCAAAATGTATTAGAGGTGTGTCCATCGGTTTTCTTGTTTGCATGCTTGATCATAAGGGAGAAATTGTGAGTGAGAATTGCTTGATTAAAAATTTCTTTGATGCTTGAATTTCTCCTGGTGGCATTAGCATGCCATTTGGGTTGGATTGTGGCAACAGAAGCTTATGATTTTGCTCATTATGTTTGTAACTTTGTCGCTTGACACAGGTGCTATTCGATTCTTCAAAAAAATGGATATTGGTACCTTGGATATAGGGGATTATTTAGGTATTATCTTTATCTCTCCCTCTTTTCAAGGTAGCTTTATATCCTGTGAGGTGTCTTAGTGTTTTAATCTTTTATTTCAGCGATTGGTGCAATATTTGCTGCAACAGATTCCGTTTGCACGTTGCAGGTAAGTCTCTCATCAAAGTTGCAAGAGCATTTTAATTTCAAACAACTAAGATGCATAATTCATACAAATTAGACTAGTTTGTTTGATTGGGCAGGTGCTAAATCAGGATGAGACACCTTTGCTCTACAGTCTGGTATTCGGGGAGGGTGTCGTTAATGATGCTACATCTGTGGTGCTTTTCAATGCAATCCAGAGCTTTGACATCACTCATATCAACACCAGCACAGCTTTTCAGTTTATTGGCAACTTCTTTTATTTATTTTTTGCAAGCACCATGCTCGGGGTGATTGTAAGTCCCTCTCTTTTTTTGGGTACATGTGAATAACCCTTTTAATATCCTACGATGCATAATTTTTTTCCTTTTCTTACAGACTGGACTGCTTAGTGCTTATGTTATCAAAAAGCTGTATTTTGGGAGGTATATTTTTATTGGTATTTAGGCTTCTGTTTTTGCCTTGATGAGTAGTTTTCACGTTATGGTAATCCATAAAAACTTCTTGAATTTTAGACTTCAAATGACCAGCAATTCTTTTTTCTGCGAAAGGGTTCAATTGACACTTAAATGACACCCCTATGGAGCACCAGTTATTTGAAATTAGATCCTGAAGCAATCTACTTATCCAATAAATTAGAACAAACTGGCTGGTATAGATTCTTGGTTAAACCATAAAAGAATGACCATTGATTCTATTCAAACTATCGAGTCTCCCAATCAATAAGGTTTATTTTCCCTTCGAATGCTATAGCAACCTGTAACATCCTGTAGAACATACTGTTAAAGAGAAAGATCAATAGTTTATCATATATGACATGGATAATTTTATGCTACCCCAAATTTAAGTACTCAAATCTTTTAAGAGTAGTTATGTTGTCTCAGAACAGAAGTGCAAATAAGTGACTATTTTCTCAATAAATGGCATGACCCAGGCACTCCACAGATCGGGAGGTTTCTCTCATGATGCTCATGGCATACCTTTCATATATGATGGCTGAAGTAAGGTTCCTCGACTTTTCAGACAATTTACTGAAGGCCTTTCTTTGATTTCTCTGCATATGAATGTATTGATGTATGGTACAATGTCTTGCAGCTGTTCTATTTGAGTGGCATTCTTACAGTATTTTTCTGTGGAATTGTGATGTCCCATTATACCTGGCACAACGTGACTGAGAGTTCAAGAATTACTACCAAGTATGTCTTATCCACAAAACTGTCTTAGGCAACCCAATGGCTGTATGCTTTTGGCTAAAACTCAGTTGTATTGGTCATTTGCCTTATACATTGGTTACGTGATCAAATCGATGCAGGCACACTTTTGCTACCTTATCTTTTGTTGCTGAAATTTTTATCTTCCTTTATGTTGGTATGGATGCCCTGGACATTGATAAGTGGAAATTCGTAAGTGAAAGGTGAGATTGCAGAGAATTTAGAAGTTGCAGATTATAATGTTGCAGGAATCAATAAAAACCATCTACTATCTGTTTAATGGGTTCAACATTATTTTTGCAGCCCTGGAAAATCAATTGCAGTAAGTTCGGTACTGATGGCTCTGGTTATGGCAGGAAGAGCTGCTTTTGTTTTTCCCTTATCCTTTCTATCCAACTTAGCTAAGAAATCTCCTACAGATAGAATTGGCTTTAAGCAGCAAGTATGTTATCTGTTCATGTGATGTAATAAATTTCTTTTTCTATCTGATATGTCTATCAAATTGCATAACCATTCTCCCAATTGCAGATTGTCATATGGTGGGCTGGTCTCATGAGAGGTGCCGTATCAATGGCACTTGCTTACAATCAGGTAACTGTGGAAAGTTCTGTTTTTCTATGAACCCAAGATGTTTGAATCTCAAATGCTTTTTCATGAAAAAATTTATGATTCTTCTAATTGTAGTAATTAGCTGTATTGTCTAGATGATATTATTGAATAAACTTAGTGGCAATGCAGTTTGCAAGGTCAGGACAAACTCAAATGCCACAAAATGCAATCATGATCACAAGCACCATAACTGTTGTTCTTTTCAGTACAGTGGTAAGACATTGCACAACACTGATTTGGTTACTTATATTTTCTTCTCTTATTATTTTTCGAACTTTTGTTCCAATAAATTTGTACTTTATGTTATACCCTTCACTGTACAAAGAATGTTCAAACCATCCCTTGTGCAGTATCTTCTGCACATAAAATGTAGCGTTTCTCAGTAATGGTAGTTATCCTGAATTTTGGCTATGTTCAGGTGTTTGGTTTGATGACTAAACCTCTAATAAGGCTACTTCTGCCGCATTCAAAACACACAAGCCTGATAGCTTCAGATCCCAACACTCCAAAATCAGTGACCGTGCCACTTCTCGGAGACCAACAGGACTCGTACACTGATCTTGGTGGCAATGCTCTTCCTCGTCCAGGCAGCATACGTGCTCTACTGACCACACCTACACACACAGTTCACTACTACTGGCGAAAATTTGATAACGCCTTCATGCGGCCTGTCTTTGGTGGTCGGGGTTTTGTGCCGTTCGTTCCTGGTTCACCAACAGAACGGAGTGTCCACGGAGGGGAATGAGAGAAGGGAAGCAATAAAGATGTAAAATCATTGTAAGTAGTGTGTGATTGAACTGATGCCAAGCAAATGCTCTGCTTAAAACATTCAGTGTTTTTGGTCAGCTCTTTTGGCAGAGGTTGTGCGAGGGCAGTGTACGATATTTTTGTAAATTACTTCTGCCGTGTATCAAACAAGTAGCCAATTTCATTTCAGTTTCTCTCATTCTCGGGTCAAAATGTTGTGTTCAGATAATATTTAATTTAAAATTTGTATTTTGTTGCGATTGTGGTCTGGTGGTAACTCTGCTGAGTTTATCTCACGTGTTGACATAATCAGACCGTTTAATACTCTGAAATGATCAGGTTCTTTTGTTTTGCCTTGCAAGATGAAAGAATTCTGGAGTGTATTTATTCTTTCACAGTCTTGATCAAATATTAAAACGAAAATTCTATGGGGAAAATGAAAGTAGCATTTCTTTATGTTCCGGTGAAAGAAATTTGACACATGAAGTGTGCAAATCGGTGGAAAACAACAAATATAAACAGAATCTACTTAATTGATTCTACCTTTCGAAAATTAACTTGTTAATCTAAAATTTCAATTGTTCAATTATGTACAATTAACAGTGGTTTGTGAATGCTAAATCTACAAATTCATTACATCAGTCATACTAATTTAAAGAACTATGTACCGGAGAATTGGTCCGGTGAAGCAATAAGTAGGGATGGTAAATCGGCGGCGGTACTTGGGTGATACGCCATAGTTTCCACCGAAAACATTGGACTCTCATAATACCCAGATGTATTGTTAAAGGTTGTATTTGGAGCAACTCCCACACTACGGGAATATACTTGCCTGTTATAATACACAGATGTCCTTGGTTGCTCCCCGTGGCAATAAGGAAAAGAGATGTTAGAGCTAGCATTAGAAGCATTGGCCATATGTGTGAGTTGTGGCGAATCCTGACTGCTCAGAGCCATCATTAGTGGCAATACTGCCCCTTTCTTATAGTCTAGGTGATGAGCTCGTGCGTTGATGGATTGTTGTGGAGCCTGACAGTTCATAGGGCCAGGCTGCCAAGCTTGCATACGAGTTAACCGAAACAGAAGTGGAGCCGGTACCATGGTAGTTCCCAAAATATGCGGTTATATGTTGTGCACCTGTTAAAATGTGTGCTGCCTGAGTAGGGGATAGTTGTAGCTGGGAGTTAGATGCAGCACCAACATAAGCATATGGGACAGATTGTGAAGGTGCATCTGTTCCAACTGATGGGTTGAATATTCTGCACCTTGACCTGCAAATGAGGAGCTGGCTGATGATGAGGTGGTTGTTTTGAGTGAATTGATGGGGAGGTATTTCAGAGAAGCCTTTGGCTTAGCTGTTTGTATGCGCTTATTCCTCTTCTGCCAATTCTGCTGAGCCTTGGGGGAAGGAACAGTACACTTATTTCTGTTATTCTGCTGTAACCGAGCATTGGAGCCAGTGATTTTTGCATTAGCTTTCCTCTCTTTTATCTGCATCTTCCTTGCTGAATCTGGTATTTGAGGATCTCAGTTGAGAATTCAGAACCAAGCTGGTAATTGTTTATAAATCTTATTATTTTTCTCAGAGCAGCTATTTCCTTCTTTGAGGCATCATTCTGAAAGAGATGGATATACACGGAACACATAAGATAGCTTTTTATCTGAGTCCGGAGAGAACAAAGTGATAGACAGAAACATGAGACAAACATAACTGTGCTTTAAGCGAGTTATTTCCCATTCTACAGATATTCATTGAGACCTTCATGGCATACTTTGCATGGTCTCTAAGAAGGGGCACTGGAGGAAATTGATTAACCAATTCAAATGCACATACAACTTTAACAGCGTCAAGTCACCTATTCCTAGTAATGAGTCTTTGGATAAATCTGCAACAGGCAAAAGAAAACTACCAATTATATCAGACCAGTTCAAAGGATTACGGATGAAAATAGGAGCTAGAATAAACTTCTGCATCAGCACCTCCGAAAATAAAGACTATAATATCATTAACTGAAGCCAGAAAATTAACTCTATTGTAATACCAGCCATATATGACTAATAAAGAAAAGATCTAAGAATAGTATGCAGGAGAAATTCACAATAGCAATAACTACCCATTGCTTCTACATATCCAGCACTATCTCAAAATTGTAGCCCTTTACAACTCAAGACTACTTATGCCAATGTATCCAGCATTTTTTAAATTATTTTGGTTAGCATAATGGGAGTTCTAGTTTTTCCTTCTTCCTCAATGTAATCCATTTGCTTACCCTCAATGCAGCTACAAACCTAAAATTCCCTCTTCTTAGAATAAGAGAGATTGCATTTGAACCCTTTACCTTCAAAGATAAATTTCTGATATCTAGGAAAGAATGTGCTAGGAAACAGGCTTACAACCAAGATGAAATTATGTAGCTGGGATACACCACAATGATATGGCACAAAAATAGCAATATTATTTCCAATAGGTAATGGAGAGTATTCTATTATGATCCACAACTCTAGCTCATGCAGCCCCATAGGAAACACTAATGCTTAGTTCTCTAAGCCCAATGCCAAATTTCCTTACCAAATTGAGACAGGATGCAAACACATAAATAAACAGAAAAAGAATGCACATTACAAAGAAAATAACAGCAACATAAATTCTACACAATCTTACCGGAAGCCTTGTCAGCAAAACCACGAGCTCTAAACAACTCAGGTGCCTCTCTCATTGTCGAAACAAAATAAAAAAGCCTCAAAATTTCATCAAAAGCAAACCCAACCACCAACCCAAAAGCAGCCAACAGGTGCAAAAACCCCAAAACCTCAAAATAATTATCCAGTTTCATCTTCCCTCTCCGCTCCACAGCCATTCTCTTTGCCTCCTCTCTCACCCCTGCAACGAGATCAATTCTCTCTCTCACCTTCCCAAACTCCTCCAACAACACCACACAACTTCTCCTTATTCCAGTATCCACGTGCCCTCCTTTACGAAAACACCACCCTCTGGATAAAACTCTTCTAACGCTTCAAGAACTAGCTTCACTGGCTCATCAACAGCCTCAAAAAGCTTAAACAAGTAATCTTGCAACAATTCACGATTACTTACATGGTCTTTTACGTAAAAGATCAGTTCTTTCCCGTTCTTCATCTGAACTATAGTAATTTTTTTTACCAGTCTCGCCTCCATCTCCAGTTTCTCTTTCCGGGTCCTCGTTTTGGGGAAAAATTAAGCGTTTGCTTCCCCGGTTTGAGACATTTCGCGATTCAGTTCTGGTGGCTTCGGTTGCGGGGTTGTATTGGGTTTCGATTCAATTTGGGAGTGAAAGAATCGAAGGCGTTCTTCGAGCTCTTGCCATTGAAGGGTAAAATTCGCAACTTTACTGGCGTGGGATTTGAGGAGGTTGAAGGATTTCCGGAGTTTCGGCTTTTGAGTTGAATCTAGATTCTGATTAGACGGAGAAGACAACATCTGTGCAGAAATTCCTTTGAGAAACGAAATGCTTCCAGTTGGACACTATAATCAGAACAAACAAGCCAATGAAATCGAGAATAACGCGGTTACCTTTTCCTCTATTTATTTTTGTAAAAATTACAAATTAGCTTTGTTTTAGAGTAATTATCAGATTAATCCTTCAATTTTTAGAAAATGACAACGTATCTATAAATTCACCCTAATTTTCAAAGTCAAACATCTCCGTTATTACCCTTTTTTTTTTATGGGACGTCAAATTAAAGTTAGTGATAATAGTTGTATAAATGTGTAAATTAACCGAGTTAAATGACTGTATCCAAGTTGAGATTAAGTGATAAATATAATAATATATGAACTTCTCTGTTACTTTTACAAACTACAGGGACTCATTTGATAATTCCCTTTTTGTTTTTCAGCAACTAAATTAAAGAAAATATGTTATTTCCAACCAAAATCTTAAATGTACATTTTCTAACAGTATTCGTATAATACTCAAAACTCGATTATGGAAACCGTATCCACATTACAGGCTGCAGCAGCGCAGAGTCCCCGAATTTTTTTTATTTTTTTATTTTTAAAAAAGTGCTTCTACACGCTATGATTACATTTCTTTGCAACACACAGAAGAAACGTATAGAGAAGTAAATAAACTATTAAAAGTCCCCTTACATGCTCCTCCTATACTCCTCTCCGTCTCACTTTCTAACTATTAACAAACAAACCAACCTTGTTAATCATTCTACGAGTAATCTCTTCTCCTTCTTCTTCCACAAGTGTTTCTGTTCACGAGATTAGCCACCCGAGCACGAAACTGATGAGCGCCGCCATACACACAAACAGAAGAGGAAATCCCACTTGAACATTTTTTACCACTTTTTTACTCCTAAACATGTCCTGAAAGGGGGAAAAAAAATGCAGCAGTGAAAAGATATTAACAATGAGAAATTTTGCGGTTACATTACAGTAAAAAGAATTCAAACATGGTGCCGTGAATCAGAAAGCTAGACAGTGTTCCTTGGCGGTCATAGAAAAAGCAAAAAATAAATATATTATAGGATGTTAATGTAATCAGAAATTTAGACTATGTATGTTGGAGATCATAGAAAAGGAAAAAAAAAAATGTTATTGTAGAATGGAAGGTCACATAACAGAAGGATTATATGTTAAAATAAAATGAACGGATATAACCCTGTTGGTGAAGCAGAAAGCAGCTGAACCAGACCCATGACTCAGCTCATGGCATTGCACATAAACAAGCAGTACTCAGGAAGGAATGTATCAAGAACTTACTAATTCCCCCTGTAAGACCTTTTTCTCCTGAATGCTTAATCTCCTCTCCTCAGTGAGCTTTAAAACTGTAGCTTCAGCCTGCAAAGAAAGTCCAGGGTTACTTCAAGAAGAAGATATAAGCTCTCAAAATAAGTTTCAACTTACAAAGTAATTTTTCAATGAGAAATGAAACCATCTGTTCCTCCTAGATGGGGTTCTCAAAAGGAAATGAATCCACAGCCACAAATGATCTAGAAAATGCAGTATAATGTCCTAAATGCAAATTATCATTCCCAATCAAATTGGATACCAAATGGGATCATTTTAGATACCAGTAAAGCAAAATCAAAACCTCAATATGCAATACTGTTTAACATGACTAGAGTTTTCAATCATGAGAATTGAGAGAAACTACTATGAAAATGCACCAAATACTTGTCTCACTAGAAGCCGATTCTACCGGCTTTGAAAATCAAGTAAAACACTTGGAATAATTGAATATTCAACTTGAGGCATATCTACCATCAGCATAAACTCCCCACACCCACCCACCTTTTCCCAGCAAAAGAAACAAATACATAGGAAGAGCAAGAGATAGCTTCAATAACCAAGAGATCTGCTACTTGAGAGAAACAACGAAAGTCACGGTTAAAATCTGCCACTAATTTGTAAAAATGTTCTGTAACAAACTGACCTCATTCAGTTTTGCTTCAAGTTCATTTAGTTTTGGCTTAATCTCCTCAATTTTTTCAACTAACTTCAGCTCCTCTACAGCCTTCATTGTTTCAAAATGAACTTCCTGGGTTGGCTGTAACTCTTCACCATTAACAACCTCCTTTGGGAGATTCAACTCGGAGCCTTTCTCTGGCTTTAACTCCTCACTGTTAACATCATTCCATGGCTTCAACTCAGCATCCGTTGCTGATGTTAACCCCTCACTAGGCTTCAACTCAGCATCCCTTGTTGACGTTAACTCCTCACTGTTGATCACATCCTTCCTAGGCTTCAACTCTGTATTTTTCATTGATGTTAACTCCTCATTGCTAATGACATCCTTCCTAGTCTTCACCTCTGCATCTTTTGCTGGCTTTAACTCATTGTTAGCAGCATCTTTCTGAGGATTCAAATCTATATTCACTGTCAAGGTTAACCCCTTGCCGTTAGCATCCTTCCTAAGCTTCACCTCACCATCCATGGCAGGCTTTAATTCCTCAACATAAACGAAATCCTTCCTCGGCTTCAGCTCTTCAACATTGGCTGGCTTTAATTTCTCGCCATTCACCCTCTTGGATCCATCCACATACTTAGAAACCTGATGTGCAAGAAAAGAACAGCATAAATTGAATTGTATATATGCTTTTGGTACAATTTGGTCCATAGATGCAAAAGTCCATAAGAAAGAGGAAAAAAGTATAAAAAAAAAAAAAAAAAGTTGGTAACATACAATACAGTTTGAACTTCAGATTCAAAGCTCTAGCTTACTAAACTGGGGAAAAGAAAGGTAGATAACATAAAAATGCTCAAGTATGTTTTCAGGTTCACCTGTACTTCCAAGTGAATGATGCTAAAGATTCGACAAAAAAATGATGGAAATAAAAACAACTTAATTTCAATGACGTATTCAGTTTGAATAAGGGAGAGAGAAAAATAGAGAGAAGAGTTGGTAGATCCAACATTCCCAAGGAAAAAGAATTCTCTTACTGTGTGTAGAGGGGTAAGGATTTCACTTTTACTGAAAACTGGATCTTTTAGGAAAGAAGCTTCAACAGCTGGACCCTGCTTCAGTGCCCCATTAATTGGTGACAATGCTGGCGAATTGGGGGGGCTAATGAGGATCACTCTCAGCTTGTTCTCTTGAATATACCTGCCATCATCTTTGGCAAACTGCCATATAAAGCAATGAGTAATCAAAACAAGACAATCAGGGCCAACTCACTATAAGAACTTACCATGCTAGCTGAAATGTTCTCATCAGTTGTCCCAGCAGGCACAACTGTGCTTTGGATTAAGAACTTGTCTTTGCACACCACATCAGATGGAGCTACTCCTTGAGCTTGCATTGTCACTGCATTAACACCAAAGGCAAAGAGAAATAATTACAATCATGAATGCTTAAAAGAGATTAATACAAAGTCAGAAAGTATGGTGAAGAATGGAATAAAATGTCAAAAGATTAAACCAATTAAAACTACAGCAACAACATATGAGAGTATAAGCATACTTTAATGCTCAGTTGCATAATTATCCTCCAATCATTTATCAGGTAATTCAAGCAATGTCCTAAATTATGTTATTTTTCATTTTCAAAGTTCAGTTACCTAATCAAGTCAAGGTAAATCAAACAGCCGGGTCTACAAGTTGAGTCTCAGGCAGGCAATTACCACCTTCTTACAGAGACACCAATGCTCCCATGATATTGATAGCCCTTATTTGACTGATGCACAATGTGCACATGATACATGTTCTGTATTCATACTTACCAACTTTGCCCCAAAACATTTACCACATTTCCCTCACCCCTCCAAATTAGGGGTGCTTGATGTGCATCGTCTGATATTTAAATGGTTTGCATTTACGCAGACATAATAAAGCCTCTTAACAACATGACAACCATGGTGAAACTAGAAGATATGCATGCCGGATTAACAGCCACCAGTAGCTTTGAGCTATATATTATAAAATACCCAGCAGCAATAACAGAATGCTTTCAGTTGTGCACAGATATAAACACAGAGGAACAACAAATTAAACAAGATACAAAAAAGGGCATACCTGTGAAGTCACAAGTAGATTTTGGCAAAATAACACCAACATTAGGTCGCACAAAGTATTTCTTAGGTGAAGTAGTTTTAACCTGTCGATATAACGCCAGAATATATTACCATCTGCGCATTTCATCTAATCAAATAAAAATGAAGACACCCCTGAAAGTTGAATATACAAGCAAATATGATTCACACCTTAAAAGCAACATAATGATGGCTGTTATTGGTAAGTCGAACTGAGCATGAACTTTGCTTCCTCAATTCAACTATACAAAATGAAAACACCCGCATGCGTCAGTCCATTATCTTTGTATATAATCAACTACCATACATTAACTAATAATACCAATATTCATATTCCCAGCAGCATTCATTCACAATAACATACAACAAATCTTTTCACAATTGAATAATCAGCATAATCACTTATGGAAAGTTAATTTTCATTACATACAGTCATGACCAAAAAGAGAACAAAAACGTAACAATTATATTATTGCAGGTGCCATAAAAATCCAGGGAAAAAAAAAAAAAGAAAGCAACAAGGATTACATCTTTACTTGGTTTTACAGAGTGTTCTGTTCAATCAACATAGAAAATTGTAAAACCTATCTCCTTCCTCAATCATCTCATATGTCAAACATACCATGACAGCTTTTTTTATGGTAACTGTAGAGCCAATAGAAAACATGATTGACAAAAACCATTATTGACTTACATATGAATTTCAGTTCCTTCGGTTGAATTTCCAAAAGTTGTTTATTCATGGTGTTTGTTACTCTGATTTCAAACCAATACACTCAGCATCCGCAGCTATAGATACTTAAAGATCCAAATCCCTTGCCCTGCATAATCACATAAATTAGCAGACAATCCCACATCATAACCAATTCAAACATTGTCCAACACAAATACAAATAAAAATGCACGACATAAGCTTGATTACAAGAAAATGAGGCAAAAACGAGTAAAACAAGTTGACCAATATCAGTAAATATATCGTCTTCTTCAAATAAAATTTCAGAATTTTAAAAAATTAAACTTGACACCGAGTTTCTGTTTGATTTGTTTTGAATCAATCACAAAGATATAAACTTAAAATAGAAACGCCTTCGAGAGCAAACAGACCGAGCTACAGGAGTCGATATTCCCGAAACTTCGTCCTCCGGAAATCAGAAACTTCATCGAACTCAAAATCTGAGTCAAGTTTAAGCAATTTCAACTCAGATGTCGTTCGAAAACCGTAAGGGATCCACATAAAAACTACAACTTCAGAATCACAGAAGCAGAATTTAAAATAAAAAAAAAAACCACTAGAACCAGTCAACATCAAAGAAAAAGAAAGTCATAATTGAATTGAATAATGACTCGCTCTCGACTAAGATCGTTTGGTGAACAAAACAGCATGCAAAATAATAAACAAAATGGAACTCCGACTCACTTTGGGCGCGAATCATTAGAGAATACTTGAACAAAAACTGAAACACAAAAATGATAATGTTTTCAACTTTTCAGTCTCCGTACATCAGTCTGCACTCTCCTCCGACTCACTGAAAACGAGTCAGTGAAACGGCAACGTGTCCAGCGCCATCTTCTCCATTTTCACTTTTAAACCAAGCAAACGAGCGCAGAAATTAAACTCGTTTTTCAGATGTCCAAAAGGAAAAAGGTCTAGAACTCGAATTCGCTAGAATGATCGTCAACATTTTATTGAGCAACGTTTAACAACTATGAGAAGATAGCTTACCGGTTTTTGTCGAAAAAGCCGAAAGAAAGAGAACCGAGAAAGTGATGAATTAGCTCATATATATACATAGAGAGAGGAGGGAATCGCGTGAAAATGTCGTTTTGAGAGGGATAACGCCGTCGTCTATCAAGATAAATAAGTGGTGTGGTGGGTAGCTAGACTGAAAATGAAAGGAAAAAACTGCAGGAGCTGCTGCCGCTGGCGGTACCCGCCGTTTACTGGTGCCTTGGATTCCTGACCGGTGATATTTTCATAAATAGAGCAGGTAGTATTTTCATTTCTTTGATTGAAATGACCAAAATATCCTTATCAAACTGACTTTGGAGACCGAGGTTGGCACGTTGTGTTGCTTAACGCTGAAGTATTATTAATCCGCAATTTATTAATTTCCAAATTATTTTTCTTCAAATTACGAAGACAATAATACAAATTATTCGTTGGACCGAGCCAATTGTACTCTTCTATTTGTTCATGCTGGCATGTATGTATGCATCCCTTGGATTCTTTTATTATTATTATTATTATTATTATTTACAAGATCAACTTTGGATCACTTTTTTGGTTCACTTTAAATTAGCCCTTTTGGGTAAAATCAAATTTACATATTTGCTTCTTCAAAAGTGATTCCTGCAAAGCCACTTTTCGGTAAAAGATTTTTGTAATTACCCCTTCAACGCGCATCGCTTTCTTCCCATGCTCCTCCCTCCTTTCTATACCCATTATTAGTAGCATGGTTATTATTGTTGTAGTGGTAGACCATTAACTTTATGCTCTGACCGAATCACCGAAGTTCAATAATTTCCTTCATTGCTCCTTTTCAAGACCATTCCTCTGAACTCTTTTAACCAAGATTGATTTATTTATTTAGTACATACAAGACAGCTGCAAACAGACACCAGCTTCAACAGCAAATTACTATGACACATAACAGGGCATCCCAGACGCTGGAGGCATATTCTGCATTGTGATTGCTAAAAGCAACATTTAGAACATACAAACATACATCACAATGTACCTTCAATCTTGGCGCTATACCAGTTTGGTCTGTTTTACAAATATTTACAAAGTCTAACAACTATATTGTCGCGTGATTCAGAAGTTGCTTGTCTCATTCCCAATCACCATCAAAATATCCGGCATCTTTCATTTCAGAGTAGTATGCATTCTCCAAATGCAAATCTTCCTCCTATATCATCAATGGAAAAACCAACAATTATGAGTTGTCGCTGTACCACAGTATAACATCAGATTATTTCCTGAAAGGTAGTCAACAAAATTGATGACTATGAACCAAATGGAATCGAGATAAAGAAAATAATATATTGCAATTGGTGAATGACGATAATTACCTGGAAAAAGTCTGCCAAGAATGTTACATATAGAAGAGGAAGATAGAAGGCATGGTAACAAATGATTGTGGAGTCATACAGCCTGTAAAATAAAATTGTCAAGAAATTAGGCATCCAGGAGAATTGGAGGATGACATTTTTTTGCAGGTCATGGAAGGAATTCTTTGCCACAATGAGTGTGATCCAGACTTACCAGAGCCCAAAGCTACCTCCATTACCAGAAAGCCCAGAAGCAAACAGTGCAAGTGCATTCAAGATAAACATAATATTGATATACTTGTAGAATGCAGGTCTTGCTGCAGAAAAAGGAAAGCAGACACTAGATCATAATCTGCAAGTGTTAGATGGGTACAAAACAACATGGAGACGTTAGACTTACCAGGTAATCTTTCTCTCCACTTGGAGTGGTACATGAACAAAATAATGCCATACACTGCTGTGAGCACTAGCCTATGGACAACCCATAAGATCCATTTCACATGATGTGATTGTTCATTGTTGTCAATGAACAGAGGGATCCCAAATGCAAAAAGGTAAACTGCCTGAAAGAGAAATAAATGGGTATGAAGAGCCATTCCACATATCGTACTGTTTGAATGGACATATGGGATCAAGAACTCTGTGATGAAAAACTTTTAAAAATTGTGCAGAGCAGTAGCGGCAGCATGTCAAGGAATATAAGCTTAAACATATGTGTGCTGCCCTAATGTTAGCTCATTATCTTAGGGCACCACAAGATGACTGCTAATCTAAAGTTGGATGAGGGATATGTCAGAGTAAGCTTTAGAACGGCATATCAGAGAAAGAAGACTTTGAATTTTTTCCAGTTTTATGTTAGTATCCTAAGGTCAACAACAGATACAGCCTGCTACAAGAAGAATTAAAATATTTTCAGAGTGGATGAAAATACCTTGAGAAGTATATCCAGCCCAACAACAAGTCCCGAGACTATAAAGGTCCGTGTTAAAGCTTCCAACCCATTAGCATAATTCCCTTGGAATAGAAAGGCCAGCAAGCTTACTTCCAAAAACAGCATTCCAGATGTTGTAAACAGAGATAAGATATTCCATGCAACTTCCTTCCCAGGAGTGCACTCCCATACCTGTGTCAGCAACGAAAATTGAACTTGATCTTAGTCAGAAGGTGCAGAGCAGTCCCACCAGAAACTCAAACTTGTGATTATCAACAGTATTAAGTATACTCAGAGCATGTAAGATCGTATTCCATTATTCAAACAAGAAACTGAAATTCCTCTTTACATACGATTACCATATACATTCATCCTAGGTACCCATAATTCATATCCAAAAAATCCTCTATTAAAAAAATTAAAAACTTTTAAAAAAAAATCACAAATCCAATATTCTGCAACAAAATGTTATAAAAGAAAAATATTTGGCTCATTTACAGGTATCCATTTATGAAAACTACGAATTTGCAACTTATTCAATAATTTTAGAGCATCCCTAATACAACATCAAGTCTAGTCTCCTCAGATAATAAAGAATGCTCACACGGATGGAATTGCATAATAAGTGGCATTTAGAACACATTGACTATTCATCGATTTTAGAAACTCGTAAATAACCGATAAAATTTAATTTTCCACAAATAACTGTGAAATTTACAAACTTGTGTGAAAACCCAAATACCTGAAGGCAACACCAAGCAAGATTGAGCAAGCTAACAAGCCAAAGACATCCATAATAAGAAATCATAATATGGGATCGCCCATTTGATAGCTTAGAAAGGCTCTTTTTCGCCTGAAAAGACAGGTAGAGTACAAAACAGAGAGAAGACACGATCAAAACCACATTATGTAAGAACCCATGACACTCGAAAAGCCAATTGTAAAGTCCCGGCCCAAAAGAAGAATCAGCTCTCACTGAAGAGGAATTAGAATTAGGGTTTTGTGATAAAGGAATTAAAGGAAAAGGAGATTCTGTAATTTGTTCAAGAATTCTCATTTTGTGGGTGATGTATGCAGACAAGTGATACAGAGAAAACCCCCACCCAAATCCTAAATTTGTACAACAAAGGAAAAATTTTGAGAACCAGATGGCAAGGTCTCGGTTGTGACTTCCGCTTTGCCTTGCCTGCTAATAAAGAAAAATATAATGACGTGATACCATACTTTCCGTGTCCAAACTACTGTGACGTTCAAGTAAAATAATAGAATAACGTGACAAATAAAAATAAACATTTAAATAAAACTACTTAATAAAAAAGTACACTGCTCAATGCATTATGCACTTTGTTGTTCCAAATCATATTTATAAATCTAAATAGTAATTATAATAATAATAATAATAATTAAACATTATCGATCTTAGTTGAGGAGAGTGAATCAAATTTTGGTGATTTTCTAAATTCCAATCATGAAAATCCCAATTCTCAGCTTGTGGGTGAAACAAGGGGGAGCGTTTAAACCAGTGCATTGTCTATTGTGCTTGCTAATAACGCTAATTCACATTCACTTCCCTTTTCTTCTTCTTCTGATAGTTGTCTTGGTTAAGTACGCTGAAAGAGTGCATGCTTTATCCTCCAATCTTTCAACTTCAAAACCGTTCCATCTGCTGCAACGGAGCAAATCTTAGAACAACACTATAACAATCGAGATCTATATAAAAACATATGGCAAGTAAATGATTTCCATCTGACAGAATCGACGAATCAGGAAGTTTAAATTCGCTCAGTGCAATTGATGGATATGGTAGTATTTTACACTCTCTTAATTCAACGTTAAAGATACCAATGCCAGCCTTTGGATGGAAAGAACAGTAGAACACTCCATTCACCTATTCCAAATCTTCAACACTAGCGATACTTTTTAGAACGCAAGCATAAGGACAACGCAAATGTGACCATGATCCAAAAAAGCAAAAAAAAAATGAAGATTTTTGCTAGCATCTGCGCTGGTAAATTCTTAAAAACTTGGAATGGATATGTCTGTAAACCCAGCTAGCAGATTTCCTCACTTGCTATTAAAACCATTACTTTCTTCTTTTCCCTCAATTCTCTCGGTGTTTCCTTCGACTACAATAGCCACAAATTTTGCAACTTCGACTACGAGAGTTGTTGTCAAGGAACAAACACACACTGAACAAGCACAACCACCGCCTTCAGCTGCTGCTGCAGTGCAGGCCACAGTTCGAGGAAAGCGGGTTCATACTCGGCAAGAAAACCTGCTATGATTTTCAAGTTCAACGGTCATCTGACCAGAATTCCTTTCTTGACACGCCGTTCACTATTGCACTAATTCAACATCCAATTGTTGGTTTTGGTTGAATCGTGAATGGTGAATTGATTCTCCACTTGTTTTTTATTTTCTTTCAATTTTATAGAAAAATTAGATTTCTTTTTAGTTAAAAGTTTATTACAGGCTTTGTGTTTGATTTGACCCGTTGAATGTTTATAGTTTAGACCATGTTCATTGACAATAATAAGGTAATTATCATAGTCAAAACATAGAAAATGACTAGTAGTTAAGTAAGATAATCGCTTATGTTTATACAAAATATAGTATACAAATTGATAGGACTGTGGCATTATAGTATTAGCTAAATGAAATCTGTTCTATTTTTTGTGTATTATATCCAAGACCAACAATTATCAATCATATATGTGATTTTGAAGAAAAAAGGAAAAAAAATATTTGGAATTCAATGGCATGCATAGAATTAATTTAAAAAACAAAGAAAAGAAGAATCATCACCTCGATTTGAGGAATTAGAATCCAAAAGACAGCCACATTCTGGTTCCAAAAAAATCCTAATCATAAACCTAAGAAGAATTGACTAAAATTTGATCATAGTTGAGGAGGCTGAATCCAAATTTTGGTGATCATAGATTCATTCTTCCAATTAAGATAATCGCAAATCTCCGGAGCAAAGTGATTTTCAGAAGGTTTCCTGATGTAAAAGGACGTGTCACTGTGGGATAAGCTACAGAATCGATGTATTGTGCTTGCTAATTCACTTCCCTTTTCTACAGAAATTGACCTTGGTGAACGAATCAACAACAGTGCTTTATCCTCCAATATTTCAACTTCAGACCATTCCATATTCTCCGACGGATCAAATCTGAAAACACGAAAACAATCGAGATGCACGTCATAATGACACAGTAAAAGGTTTCCATCCGACTCGATCAAGAAGTCGAGAAGCTTACGTCTATTTGCTGCAATCGATGGATATGGAAGTATTCTCCACTCATTTAATCCAACATTAAATACACCAATGGCAGCTTTTTGCGAGAAAGAGCAGTAGAATACTCCGTTCACGCATTCCACATCTTCAACATACTCATAATTACCATCAAACCAAAACTCGGTCCAAGTTTGATCTCCCCGTCTACATATTCGGATACAATACCTTTCAACATGTAGGCTTATTACAAATATCACACAGTCTGGAGAAACTGGAGTTGTTGAGAAGGTTGCTTTACTGCTTTCATGAGCATCGAATTCCGGAATTTCAATGATCGTGTCGGTAAAAGGTGTGTAGAAGAAAAGCGAAAATCTACAAATACTCCTTCCCAACATCTTGGATACGTAGTGATCTGTACAGGAGAAAAGCAACCAATCATGTTTTGAATCGAGCATGTCTGCGCTGCCTATATATTCCCTTAGACCTCTGGATCGGAAACTGTAGGTTTGTTTACAAGTAGGATCGTAGAGATAACAATCACATGAGTAAGGATTGAGGCGGTAGGCCATCATCCATGGCAATTTATTTGCAGATTTGACAATATTGGCTGCTTGCCAACTCTTGCAAACTCCACGGAAACGAATCTGATCGACTAAATGAAGACTGTTGGCAATTGTGTTCATGATATCAATTGGAAGATCAGACCATATATTGCTTTGAATAATCTTCATCTTCTTCGCACCTTCTCCCGCCATTGCAAAACGAATTGATTTTTCTGAAACTCTTTGTAATGGCAAGATTTATATAAGTTCCTTTTTGTTCTAGTTGTAAAGTCCCAGACCCTGAAAAGGAACCGCCTTTGAGAATTGAAGAGGAATTCGGATTAGGGTTTTGTTACAAAAGAATTAAAGAAATCGGGATCCTCGCAGTCTGCGAGTTATGTATGCAGATAACTGAGATGGAGAAAAATCCAAGCCCTAACCCTAGATTTGAATCTAAAAACAGTCTTTGGGAAATTGTTGGACTCTTGGCTGTGACCTTATCTTGATAATTACGATTAGTTGATATAGTAAAATATATATTGATATAGTAAAATATATATCAATATATATATATATATATATACATATATATATTCTGATGCTATAGTTTTAGAATCTTCAAAGATTCTGACCGTTAAAACCTCCGCGTTTGTTTGTTTCCCTCCTTTTTCCCTCCTTTTTGCCTTAACCACCGGATCACCTCCTTTCCTATTCCCCTCATATTTCATCTCATTCAAAATCAAATCCTCAGAAATCGGATTATTTTATTTTTCTTCAATGATGGAACAGAACTTACACATTCAATTGCAGATACTCTGATCTGGTTGTTTTTTTTTTTTTTTGAATTTGTTGCATTGGCAATGGAAAATAGAATGAAACCAGTGTATTTACGACAGAAGACCGGTATTTATCAGCCAGACGCGCCGTCATCGCCGGTGGCGTCACCTCACAGGCACGTGCGTTCAGGATCAATTGGCATGTCGAATAATGTGAGAAAAGCTCAGACAAAAGCTGCGGCGCAACGATTGGCCGCGGTGATGGCGAATAAGCCATCCGATGAGAATGATGACGATGACGACGACGATCATTCTCAGGATTATGCTATCGGTGGGGCCGGAGTTATTGGACTTGCCGGTAGTGGTGGCAGTGGAAGAGCAATGCGGCCCCGCTCTCCGATGGTAAAAATAAAAATGATTCTTTAGATGGAATTTGAAAACACAAAACACACAAGTTCTCATATAGATTAGAACTCTGAGTTGCAGAAAAGACCCATCGCTCAAAGGAGGACACAAATGATGACAACCCCATCTGTTGAAGACGATGACGATGAGGACTATGATTATGGCCTGGTGAGTGGTAAGGCGAGCATTGGGCTCGGCGGGGGAAGGACAATGCAGTCGCGCACTCCTGTGGTAAATTTGCATTTATATTGATGGCTATTTAATCTCTTTATGATCCTTAGTTTGCATGTCTGGAAATTGAAACAAGTTTTTGTATTCAATTGTATGACGAAACATAGACCAAAGCTATTCCTCAAAAGTATAAGCAAGAGATGGATAACCTACAAGCTGATGCAAACAATCACGAGAACTATGATTACGGCAAGGTGAGCGGTACAGGGAGTATTGGACGTGTTGGGGGAAGGTCCATGCGGTCACCCTCTCCTCTGGTAATTTTCTATGATAATTGACCCTTTAGTTTGTATGGCAGCTTTTTGTTGATGTATTTATGGCAATTGATGGGTTATGGCATTCCTTAGTATTGGACTGATAGCTAAGTCGAAATCATAGCATATAAGTTATATGTTCTACAATCGCCATTTAATTCTAAGTTACTACATTACTTGGCATCTTAACTCTTTTATGCTCTTTTAGTTTGCATCGGCGGGAATTGATACCAGTATTCATATATTCTTGTATTGACATACATATTGAAGTGCAGACTAAGACTACACCTCAAAGGCACAGGCAGGAGATAGTACACCAACCAGCTAATGAAAATGATGATGATGATGATGATGATGATGATGAGTACAATAGGTTGAGCGGCAGAGCTAGCATTGGACTTGCTGGTGGAAGGTCCATGCGATCACCCTCTCCTATGGTAACTGTCTATGAATATTGATTTAGATTCTTGTCTTGCATATCTATTAAAACTAATGCTATAGAAGAAGCACAAATATCAACAAACAGAGAATTTTGGGATCATGACAGTATGATACAAAGGAATATAAATGAAGCCAAAATTTTATTCTGTGTACGAGTTGTTATGATATGTTACATCTATATTGAAGCTTGTTGGTGATGTATTCTGTTATATTTTATATTTTAACACCATGGCCACATATATTATAAGACCAGAGTTGAACCAACCAGCCAATGAGGATAAGGATGTATTCTATTTCTTAAGATAATGCCATAGAAGAAGCATAAATTTCAGTTAACAAGACTAAAATTTTTGCTGATGCGTTGCCTTGTAGTTTATGTGCATGGTTTTGTTGATTATCGGACCAATAGATTGTATTCGTTCATGTGTTGTAATAGGTTATGCAATTACCATCTCATTCTGAACCGGAAATTTTAATCAAATTTATGCTCCTGTAGTTTTCATGTTTGAAATATCATATTCATATTGACTCTAGAATGACTCACATAATGAAGAGCAGATCAAATCCACAGCTCAAAGAAATAAACAAGAGACGACAAACCAATTAACCGATGAAGACGACGACGAAAACTACGATTATGTTCCAGTGAGCAGCAAAACAAGCATTGGTCTTGCTGGTGGAAGGGCCATGCATTCATCATCTCCTAATGTAAGGGTCTACGAATTTCAACTTGGATTCTTGTCTTGAATTATGTTTGTTAATCCAATTCTTTAGTATATGCATTACTTGTATTTGACAGGAAAGTTTATGAATATAAGACTAGTGAAGCTGTGTTGTTGATAAAGGATATCTCTTCCCTTTACATGAATTCTTTGTGTTTTTCCCTTTACATTCTTAGTTTGATACACAGAGGCATCTGAGCATGAAAGTATTCTGGTCTGTGTAGGGCTATTAGTTTTTAATATCTCAGATACTGAACTAAGGTTGCTATTTTTGTTAAACCATGTATTATTCTTGCAACGCCACTTATAGAAGATTTCGTGGTCTCCTTTTTCGTACCATCTTTGATGTTGTGCACTTTAAATCATTTATGTTTGGGAATTGAAGTAATAGATGTAAAGGTTCTTACTGAACATTATAAAGCACAGATAAAAACTACAGCCCAAAGGCATGCAAAACCAGCGTTGAGTCAACCAACTGAAGAAGAAAATGATGTGGATGACCTCTCATATACTTCTAAGTTGGTGAGTGGCAATATAACTATACGTCATGCCAGTGGAAGGGCGATGCGGCAACATTCTCCTATGGTAATTGGCATACCAGCTGTTAAAACTTGAGATTTTTTTTTTTTTTTTAATTTGTGTTTTGTCAAGTCAAGCAAATAATACAGAATCATATTTATAGGAAGACAATTTATATTGTTAGTAAGGAATCCATCTACTGGTCCATTTATCCCGAGTTCTTGGACTGAAATACAGTACATTAAAGGTTCTTGAAGTTATCTTTTGAGGTTGGAACCGTGACAGTTTAATATTGTTTATTTGGAAGTTGGCCAGTTTTTGAAGATTTCATAACCCACTTTAATGTCGATAGAACACACTGTTTGTTAATTTAAGTACTTCACACTTTCTTGAACCATTCTCTAACGTGAGCTTGCTATTTGGAATGTGGATGGTGTCTCCTCCTTGGATAAATTTTAAAATGTGGTTCATCTACATAGATTTATTACAGAATTCTATCAATATATCATGTTATCTCTATCTTTTCAGATAATCACATTACTTGTGTAATTTGAAAGATTACCGTGTTTTTTCTATTAGTCAGTTCGTGCCAATCAAGAGGAACCTCCTTCTGCACATTCAAAATCTGGAGCTCGATCATCTCTATCTATGAACTCCTTGGAACAATCCTCATCGGTTCCTTTGACTTCAGTTGAACGACCATCTCAGTCCATCCACTCTGTGGAATCTGCTCGTTCTACAATGGCTGGCAGATCATCTCAATCAACTGATTTTGTAGAACCACCTCCATCTGCTCAATTTACATCAGCTGTTAACCCAAATTTGAGAGTTAAAACAGTGAATACTGCACCGTCTGCTGCACCTAAATCACTTAGGCCTGCTTCGTCTGCAACTCCATCAGAGCTTTCTGTTGATAATCAGAAGGATAAAAGGTATTTACAGTCTTGAAACTTTACTATTTGCACTACCATTATTCCTTTTTATGTTAAGTGGATTTTTCCCCCGATTTCTTCCTGGAAGTTTAATCACTATAGTTAGGTAATTCACTTTTTTCAATCCGAAGCTCGTATGCTTCACAACAAGATATTTTGTCTATAAATGCCCAAGTAATGGAATTCTATGCAACATGAAATGTTTTTCAAGAAATAGAATATAATTTCTGTGAAGAACTTGTACATTCCTCTGTAACTGTTTGGCGACAGATATGAGCACTCTGTGCCTTAATTTAAACTTCAAGAGCTCTACCGTTGCTCTGATATTGAGTATGAGTTGCATAATGATTTCTATTGAGTGACTTATATCCATCCCAGTACTGCATATTAGTGACTAATTTAATGAACTTTACTGAGACCAGTTTCTCTTCTTTCTGCACTTACAATAAGTTTATCTTTCTAATTTTCTGTCAATAATCAGGATTTCTGTAGATTTGGGAAGTACCAACAACTTTAGGGAAGTTGGCGATCAGCGTTCTGCTTCTGCTCTACAAGATGAGGTATGCCCTTTGCAATTGATAGCATACGTGCTTCTAAGGTCCATTGTTTGTAGCCCTTTCAAATTAGAATACGAGGTAGTTGTTAATGTAGTTTTTATCTTTTTGGGCATTGTACTGATTAAGTATTAATCTTGTGGCAGCTTGATATGCTTCAAGAAGAAAATGATTGTTTACTCGAAAAGGTGATGCCAGTTTTTTTAGAGTTCATATTATAGTTTGGCTAGTTGAAAAAGAAGCTCATTTTTAGAAGAATCATATATTTCTCATGACATAAATTTTTATTCCATGTGCCCTTAATAAACCAAATGAAGGTGCAATAGTTGTCATCAAATGTAAAGACATTAAGAGAAGTACCATCACGTGGGTATTGCTATACAGCACTATTCACACAACAAAAAATGGTGCCCATGGTTTTATGTAGAATATTTCCAGTGTGATAACATTGGTATTGTCATTTATATTACGTATCGGCAATCTGTTATGATATTACTGATATGTATCTCCTCAGCTTCAAGTTGCAGAGGAGAGGTGTGAGGAAGCAGAAGCAAGAGCCCGACAGCTTGAGAAACAGGTAACCTTTTGTTTGTGATTGAACTTCCTTTATTCTACCGTGTCAGCAGACGTATTTCCCTATGCCAGAGATTATATTCTGGTTAAAAGCATGATAACTTAGATTTTAAACTTGTAAGAGCAACAGCAGTTAGAGTGGTTTGTCGCACTCTTCTCTGCAAATGGTATGCAGACAGGAGAAAATGGTTAGCATATTTTTCTTTTTTTTCCCCCTATGTTTTATCCTTCATTAATTTGTAAAATTTTCTTAAGGTCGCTAATCTTGGAGAAGGTGTAACACTAGATGCCCGCCTTTTAAGCAGGCAAGCTCTAATGTTAATTTATGCATATGTTATGCTGCGGTATTGTTCTTGTATATGCTAATCTTGAGTTTGTTTTACCCTTCAGAAAGGAGGCAGCCCTGCAGCAAAGGGAGGTTCGTATTATAAGAGTATTCGCTGTGTAAAATACTATATGCACACAGTAGTCACGCAAATTTCTTGAAGTATATAATATCAGATAAAATTTGCTCTTATATATTTCTGTGTGCTCAGTGAGTCTGTGGAAGTTAGTTTTTACAGGTCTTTGTGCATGTGTTGTGAATCTTTTACAGGTCTTTGTGCATGTGTTGTGAATCAACAGTTGACACTTATATCGGCTAATGCATTGTTTACATGTACACCATTGGCTTGTTTGTAAAATACTTTCATGTCTAAATCAGCGATAAATTTTTTTTTTTTTTTTTGTCACTATCAAGATGGTATGCAAACACATTTCTTCGTCTTCTTCTTCTTCATTTTTCAGGCTGCTCTGAAAGTTGCAGCACAGAGTCATGGTAAAACTGAGGAGATTACTGCTCTTAGGTCGGAAGCTGAGGTATTCAGGACTTTAATTTTCTATGCTCATATTTTTATTGAATTTTTTCCTTTCTTTAATGTATCACATCAATGAGTCTTCGCAACATTTTATTATACACTCCCTAAATTGTAAGTCAGGCCGCTAGGGATGAGGCAATGTCTGCTCTGGGGCTGCTGCAACAAGCGGAGGACGAAACTAGATCACTTCGACACATGACTCAGAGAATGATACTGACTCAAGAAGAGATGGTTTTGATTTTCTTCCAAACATAGCACAAACCTTTTCTTTTTTCTTATTTTTATTTTTATTTCTTCTCTACTTCTTTATGTCATAGTTATGTGATTTGCAGTTATTATTTTAGGAAGAGGTTGTTTTAAAGAGGTGCTGGCTTGCTCGGTATTGGAATTTATGCGTTCAGCACGGTAAGTTGCCTTCAAACTTTTAGAATAAGAATTTTCTGTGATTTGGTTTGTAATTTTTCTATAGACAAAGAATCTGGCATCAGCTGCAGGTGTAGTCCATATATTTAGCTTTGTTAGATTATGATTCAGGGCATATTGAATTCAACTTTATGGAGTGGATCCCCTGTTTTGATTGCATGACTAAATTATTATTATGAGTTAGTGAGCATCTCCACCATAGGCTCGAATATTTGATGTTCTCTGAGAAATACATCTGCAGACTTGGGATTAGCAAATGTTTAAAACCAGGTTCTGACTCGTTTTCTCAGTGCGCAATTATGCCGAACAAATGGCTTTGCAAAACATATGTGAATTAAAGTGGATAATCAAAAGTTGCTTTTGTGCCTTGTAATTCATAAACCAGTGAACGGTATGTGAATGCGAGCTTCTTTGACATTTTAAGAGATCTACATTTTCTTGGCAGGCATCCATCCAGAGATTGCTAAAGCGAAGTACGAATACTGGTCATCCTTTGCACCTCTTCCAGTTGAAATTGTAACAGCTGCTGGACAGAGGGCGAAAGAGAAGAACTCAGCAGGTAACAACCGATCCAGACATATGTATTTAGTACTGTAGGTCACTTTGTGTCTTTTTCTTTTTCTCACCTCTAGGTTGATCTGAAAGCTTGATCGGGAATGAAATTCTGCCACGACTCTTATGCCCAATCTTTTACTCTTGTATTTTGAGAGGGCGGTGGCGGTGGCAGTGGCAGTGACAATGTTCAGAATGCCTGAGTTTTGCTCACTGTCTTCTTTTTGTTTTGTTGCTGGGCAGAGGGCAATGGTGGAGAGAATAGGGAAAAAGTGCTACGAGACTTGAAAGAAATTTCTGGAGAGGGAAATATCGAGAGTATGCTTTTAGTGGAGAAGGGTCTGCGAGAAATGGCTTTACTAAAGGTGTCTGACATATCCTTGCGTTTGATAATTCTGCGGACAGGAATGTTTAGGAATATCGTCCATCTTCAGTTGATATGATTATGCATTGAGCTCTCGTCTCCTGGAAATATTTCTGCGGACAATGTGTGCATATATATTCTGCTCTATGACAACATTATTCTCTTTCTGTTCAAATAATTGACGATTATGTTTCCCCGAACATGGAGAAAGGAGTCTCAGCTCATGATTTTTATTTATTTTTTTATTTCCTTTTCAAATGAAGGTAGAGGATGCGGTTGCACTTGCTATGGCTCAACAACGACGCGTTAATCAGATGAAATCTGGTATGCTTTACTTATTTATTACAACCCCTTTTTATGGTTTTCTACCAAAGATTGTTCTCCAGTGACCGTGGAAATTTAGAATTATTATTATTATTATTATATTGTGGTTAGTATTGTGATTAGAGAATTCTCTGTGTTCTGAATACATTACTATCTGTGACTTTGAACTGCGTGTTTATGTGATTATCAAAAATTGCAGTTAGGTAAACCTCTGTATTTGTTTAATCAGATTGTCTACAATGCAGTTTATCATTTAAAATGACTCAATAATGTGGTGGCTTGACCATTTTGTTCTTTCTCTTCTGATCATGTCTGTAGACGAACTCAAACTACCATCTGAGGGACAGTTCGAAGCATTTGGTAAGCTTATCGATAACACTAGATCCGAGATGCACTTTTTCACTGCAGGCTGATATGCATGTTCATGATTTAGAATTAGCTTGAGATTATGGTTATATACACTTCTAAAAGGATGCACCTTTATTTTCAGAATTAAGTCAAGAGGAGTCTGAAGATGTGCAGTTTAAGCAGGTAAGTGAATCTTCTGTAATTTTCAGCAGGCATGAACATCTCCATCTTTCTGAGTTACTCGAAGACGAACATGCTGTGCCTACCACCTTGGCATCTAATCACTTCTTGGATGTTTGTTTGACTACGAGCCTGCAGGCTTGGCTTGCATATTTTTGGAGAAGAGCTATAAACCATGAGCTGGAATCAGACATAGCAGATGATCGATTGCAGTTCTGGATTGAGCACAGCAATCGGTCTTCCAGCTCACATGATGCAGTTGAAGGTACTCTCTCCTTCTAATCCCTCTTTTCTCACACGCCATCATCTTCCTTGCAATATGCCACTTCTCTATCTTTTTTCCCAAATGAATTTTTTTGAAGTTAAGGTTACTCTTATGGCAACCATGTTTGCCCACACGAATTCTCTCAGCATTTCTCTATGTACAGTTGAACGCGGCCTTACAGAGCTCCGGAAGCTAGGTCTCGAGAGCCAGCTATGGCAAGCATCCCGCAAAGGGCTCGAGCAAGAATCACACATCGAATCCGACTTCTAATAACACAACCCGATAATTTTTTGAGAATCTCTGCATTTCTTCAACCCGATGAAGAATCTTGGTCAGGCCGCATCCTGTCAGCAATAATATTTCTTCAAATATGCAAAAAAAATAGAGAGATTGTTATCTGAGACCTTGCCATTTTATGACCATTGTCTGTCACTCATGTTCAAATATTTAATAATTTTTTATTTTCAATAAATTAATAATTAAAATGATCCGTATGATACAATTTTACAGAGAATATATTGTTTATTTGGTTAGATTAATATTAATCAGATCATTATTAAATTATTAACAGCAATTTATTATATGCTCGCGTAAATACAAAGATTCCGTCACTACAAAAATTATAACAAAATTTATTATTTTAAATAATAAATTATTTATTTTATACGAAGCTGTTTAAAAAAAATGAAGGAGAAGTGTAATTATGTCATTTAAACGAGGGTATTGTTGGTATTAAAGTGGAGGGAATCATTTAGTCATTGAACCCGGCCCAATTTCAAGCCCACAAACAAACGCGGTAAATAGTTAAGCGGTTTATTGTTGCCAGCTTACAGCGAAAACGGGTAGGTCAAAAAGATAAAGCCTAGAACATTCCAACAGCTTCGTAGACTTCTATTGAACTGTCTAAAGCTCTACAATCCCTCACTCGGTTACTCTCTCCATCATCACTCTTCTCCTCGGTCTCTGAAAGGGGTGTTCTGAGGTACTGTTCATATTCTTTCTCCTCGATTTTCCATATTTCAGTGTTGATCGTTTTTGCTTGTTTGTTATCTGATCGGCTCGGTTTTCTTCATCTTTTTTTTTTTTTTTGATGATGTATTGATCGACATGTGTTGAGTTAATGTTGATCTCTTAGTTTTATGTTTAAAGATGCGAGCTTGACTGTTAGATTTGATTGTTTTGTTGCGTATGCTTGTGGGTTGACCTGCTTTATCACAGATCTCATCGGTTTTCTTTGCTCAAGGTGAGTTGATTGATGATGACTGTAATTTTTCTTTTTTCATATTTTCCGTGTTTGTCATTGTATAAGGTGAGAAAGGAAAGTACTTTTGGCTATATAGTGTGTGATTGGAGTTCAGGATGGAAAGGATCCTTTCCCTTATGGGATTGTCAAGGAAAAAGAGAAAAAAGAAAAGAAAACAGGGGAAAGGAAGGATTTTTATCACTTAAGCAAGTCAGCCAAGGGCTATCTTATTTACATTTAGCTACGAAATCACCTCAGTTTTTCGTACCATTTCTGTGCATTAATTTCATTATGGAGGATTGATATTACATCTTATTTCTTTCTGATCATTGGGCAAATGATGAAAAGCGAAGCTACTTGAAGCTTTGCTGCTTAACATTTTGTGGACATTTGTTCTATGTGCATCTAGCTTTAGTACTAGGAGTATGGTTCCCTACGTTTGGCTGGTTTTGTAATGTTAATTAGTTGAGCCATGTTTGGTGCAAAATTTTATTTGGTGGGTAGATCTGTCTAATATTCATGAAGTCAAGTGTGCTTCAATAATATTCTGGAGATTTGATTTATCTTATGCCTTGATTCTCCTGATTAGGCTGAAATTGCAATGCTAATCTAATATTTTCTTCTTATACGTTCAACTATTTTTGGCATAATATTAAGGATTTTTTTTCCTTGTGCTGTCAGTGGCATTGTTACTATGTTTGTTGAATGTTGATGGTTTTTCATACTTTGAAAGTATGTCCAAGTAAATTTAGTGTTTATATGCTCAGATCACATAGCACAATGGTGAAAGCAGTTGCTGTTCTTGGAGGCAGTGAGGTTGTCAATGGAACCATCTTCTTTACCCAGGAAGGAAATGGTAATTTAATCTCTGATTAGTTGGATCTGAAACTTATTGCTCTTTCATATTTCCAAGTTAATCTTTTTGTATCTTTTCTTTTTTCTTCCAGGTCCAACAACTGTAACCGGAAGCCTTTCTGGCCTCAAGCCTGGTCTTCATGGATTCCATGTTCATGCCCTTGGGGACACAACGAATGGTTGCATGTCAACTGGTATAGGCCCTTCACTCCTGTCTTACATTTCTATATGCCTAATGAGTTGGGGAGGGTGGAGTTGGGGATTAAACACCTGCTTTCTTTCCATAGCATTCCCTTTGGTTCATTGTTTGCTCATCTTTTTGCAGGACCACATTTTAATCCTGCTGCCAAAGAACATGGTGCCCCGGAGGATGAGAATCGTCATGCTGGTGATCTAGGAAATGTCAATGTTGGTGATGATGGTATGTATATGCATGAATGAACAAACTTGTACATTTATACATGTTATAGTCTTTATTAATTGTTTGATTCATATTATATGTTTTTTTCTCTAAGTTTTATATTGAGGCTATCTCTTTATTCCTGGCCATACTGTTACGAAGGCTTCTGCTACACTGACTATTTTCATTTTTATAGTCAGTTTGTTTTTGGCATTTGATAGTATGGTTCCTTAACACTTTCTGGTTTGTATGTGTGGTTCAGGTACTGTTAATTTCACAATTGTTGACAGTCAGGTATTGTTTAACCTCTGTCATTTAGTCTAGGATTTGTTTCCATTTGGTACATATTCATGGACCCAACTCCAATTAACTTCACTCTTTACTGTTTTTATATATTTTCAGATTCCTCTTGCTGGACCAAATTCCATTATTGGAAGGGCTATTGTGGTACATGGAGATCCAGATGATCTTGGCAAGGGTAATATATAAACATTTCACTCTTTTTTCTAACTTGATTTATTTAATTATCACTTTGATTTGCATAAAGTATTCTGAGCTATCAGAAGAAATTTTAAAACTCTTCCAATCTTGTATTTTTAATTAAAGGTTGAGTAAGCTATAACAATGGGATCTTAAAATTTTGTGTCTTGAGTTTTATGTTCTGAAGATCATGCTTCTCTCCAAGCAAATATCTATAATTTAGTCATGGACGTGTCTCTTCTATTCTTATTTGCAATTTATTTACTAATGTTTTTCTGTCTCAGGTGGACATGAGCTCAGTAAAACCACTGGAAATGCAGGTGGCAGACTAGCTTGTGGTAAGTATACTAGCTTAATCACATTGAATTAATGTCCTCCGGTAGTGTCATTTTTGCTTGTGGTTTAAGATGTTTCTTCATAACATTCCCAATTTGTTTGGTCTTTGCAGGCATCATTGGTCTCCAAGGATGAAAGGCCTCTCGCAGACAGACTACAATAAATATATGATGTACATATGCATGAGAGTGGCTATCCGAGACTCCTCGAATAAGAAAGTGAATACTTTGTTGGGTTTCTTTTGTTGGATGGTTTTGTTAAAATCACTCTCCTTGAAACTTTGGTCCAGTTTGTCCTGTGTTTGCCGCTGCCTTTATATTTGGAGTAATGATGAACAGAGATGATTGAGTCTCCATAAATGGGATGGGTTTGTAATGACATGAAAATGTTCTTTGTTTATGACATGTTTGCACTGCGCTTCTGATGAAAACCTTTTCACGAGATTCCATTATGTGTGATAATGGCTAAATCAAAATAATATAGTATCATGCATGCAATGGGAAAAAAAAAAAATTGTATGCCTATAAGCTGAGCAATGTAATGGCAATTATGATGAATGGTCTTTCTTGGGCAAGGATTTGGAATGTTTTTCAAAATTTTATAATAAAACTTGGGTATTTGTTTATCCAATGGTAAGAATAACTAAAAATTATCTATTTAAACGTAGTAGCATATTTTGCATTCTAGTATATTCTAAATAAAGCTTGGGTAGTATTACATGGTATATTTCATTTTAGGAAGTACGAATGAAAGGGAATTTCGGTGGTTGGATTGATAACATGGTATCAAGTCAGCTGTCGCCCAACCATAACACGGTATCGAGTCTTAGTCATCAAATTCTCTCTATTAATGGATATTGTTCAATTTAATTAGAAAACTAATGCTTAAAATGGAAGTATAATCACTAACGAAGCCCATTTGGTAGTAACTCTGTCCACATCCGAAAAATGGAAATAAAATTAAGAAAATGCGATGTGTGTTTTCAATGTTCTTTTAATCTAAAATTTGACACCAACCCCTCTTAGTAAAATAAATTTGGGAAAAGGTCGATGGTAATTTGAATTCCAGATTATCGTTTATTTACAGAAGATATGTTTTCCATTGATGTCAATGGTGCCTTCCCCTATAAATTGAGTCCCTAAGTTCTTCAACTCCATTGCATGAAGAAAATATTTACACGCGACAATGGAGAAAGCTTTGCTCAAGTTCACTTTCTTGGTAGTCTTATTAGCTTCTGCTTCCTGTAAGAATCATTCCTTTGTTTTCTCTTATTGCTTTCTTGTAAGAGGATATTTGAGAGTGGTTTTCAACAAATAAAGTACTTAAAAGCGCTTTTGAATTAAGCATTAATTCCTGGTTTCCACTTTTCAGTTCATCCCGTATGCTAGCAGTGGATGATTTGCAAGTTTACTGCATGGAGCCGAAGCAAGGGAATTGGGAAGCCGGATCAAATTCAATGCCGAGTTGCTTCTGATTGTGTGAGCAGATGCCGTGGATGCACTGTGGACATGTGCACAGCCGGCCTTTGTGTTTGCGGGTGCGCTGCTGCTGATCACTCAACTGCTCAATCCTGATTGTAGCAAATTACTCTTTTAACACTGAAATTAATTATGTTAAATAAAGATTTTTAACAATGCCCAATTGGATTATAATAGCCCTTGCAGAAATCATTGAACTGACTCTCGACAGATAATGATTTCAGTACACAACGTCACGTTGAATATATTTCTGTCCATATGCATGAGAGTGTGAGTTGACGAAACTCGAATGCGAAGAACTTACTTTGTGGTATTCTGAAACAAAGAGATTGTAATTACCAACCAAACATGAAACAAAGAGATTAAATATATCTTCACAATTGGGGCAAGTTATTATTATCGTCACTAGAGGTGATACGATTCTTAATAAATAATTTTTATAAAACAAAGTTACTAATTGTTAATATAAATGAAGTTTTAATAAATTTCTTTACAATCCAATTCAATTGTTAATATTGTTTACTAGGTAACATTACTCCTTACTAAAACATATATTTATATATATATATATATATATAACTTGTTTGATGATCCGGCAAAGGATATGTCTAGGTTGTACTCACAACTCTCGATTCTTGAGTACAGATGCATTGTCCGTTACTGTTGCAGCTGGGATCAGGCGTTTCTTCAAATAAAGGTACACAATCAATGTCGCTAGATCATGTCAAATACCGATACATAGGTTATGCTACAGGTTCACTTTGTAAACCGACATCAACATTGTCCAATTACAGGAATTAAACATCTGGTCATCACATTCTCCTTGATTAGATTAAATACATAAAGAAATGTTTTTCGTTTTTGGGATTATTATAAGAACTATTTTAAACCAAAACAGCTGTCGAAAATATTCATCACACTCGGTAACAAGAAAAAGGGAGAGAAAAAGAAAATATACCTGAAGCAATTATTAGAAGAACGACCATGCAAGCCAATTTTAGTTGCGATTTTTTTCTCCATTTTTTAGGTTGGTGCTATTTGAAAGAAGCGAAAGGTAGTGCGTGTGTGTGTAGAGAGAGAGAGAGAGAGAGAGACAGAGAGAGAGACAGACAGACAGAGACAGAGAGTGAAGGTCTATAGGGTTTTCTCCATTTAAGTTAACAGCTAGATAAAAGAAAGTCTCCATGGCATAATCCACAGTTTCAAGGCACCGATCGACTCAAACAAATTTGGAGCCGTATATTTAGTGTGTGAACTCACGTATATGCTATGACGATATAAATTTTTCATAGATGAGGAACTAATCAAAGAATTGCGTGCATCAATGCTTTTTGTCTGTGACGGCATCGCCCTTGCCTTCTGTCTTTCCTGATTAATTCCTTTGCGTCTCCAAATTATCCAAGGAACAGACTCAAAACAAATTTGGTGCCATTCAATGTGTGTGTTCCCACAATTGTTCTCGCCATAATTTATGACAACAATCCATAATAACTACATTAATTACTGCTCTATATTTTTATAAAGTAGAAGGTGGCACAAATTCATTAGTGTTGTAAGGAGTTTTTATAGTAAATGTTTTTAAATAGTAAAAAAAATATTTTTATTAAAAGACAAGTATAATTCTCCTCTTGTCTTTTCTATCCTTAACTTACTCAGATTTTAACACATAGTATATTTTATAATGAATGGATTAGATTATATTTTAATATTTTTATTTTATTTTGTAAAATATAAAATTAAAAATTCAAATACAACCATTAATTATAAAATATGTCACCTGTCTACTGAATCAATTTGGTGGGTGAATTAAAGTCTAATTTCGAATTTTATTCTTGACCAAACATAGTTTTCATCAAGTACTTGTTGGCAAGCACAAGCTTATTTGGGTACATTCATGAATTCACGGTGGTCAGTTAGGTAAGAACTCTAGTGTCTGCAACCTTGAGTCCTCTGCAATAACACCATCCATTGTCGCAAATGGGCGGGTACTTGTCCTCCCGATAACGACAGAGATTTATGCAGTCTGTATCCACGTTACATTGATCTCCACGAGCTTTTGTTCCACTAGGTAAATCTATATACACAAACATATATATAAAGTGGGGATATGTTCAAAAGTGCTTTTGATATACATATATTTTCTTGATATTTAAAAGTACTTTTTGAAGACGGAAAATTGCTTCAAATACTTTAAATAGTGAGAAACATATATATATATATATATACACACACACACACGAGTTCAGAAGCACTATTACCATTATATATATAAAAAAAAAACCACTTTTAAGGATTGATAGGTAAGAAAAAAGTAAACTATAACTTCAGAAGAACCAAGAAAGAGAGGGGATACATACCAGAAGCAACAACGAGCAGCAGAACAACCAAGAAAGCCAATTTGAGGGATTTTTTCTCCATTTTTTATAGTTTAAATACAAAGTGATAACGATGCATCTCCTATCAGAAACTTGGCGAGGTATATATAGTTGCTAACATGTCTATGTGCGGAGGGGTTTACGGGCTTTTTGTTAAGAGGGAAATTATTTTTCTATTAATGACACTTAATTAAGTTGCCTAAATCTAATTTATGGTCCCTAATTAATTTTTTTCCTATTTACTATAATTATATAATTTTATTTGATACAATCAATGTATGATATAGGTCATAATTATAAGCTTTTATTTATTTTTCAATCCGTCTAACAATAATAAATGACACTTTCAATGTCATTGCAGGTAACCATGGTTTTTTTTCTTTTTCAGTGATAACTATACTATGCATGCTTTAGAATTTGAATCAGTGACACTGTCCAAATTGATTATTTTCATATCGATAAATAAAAAATAATTATTAAGTGTTAGGTCTAAAAAAATCGTGATGAGTCTATGACTTTGTTATATTAAAATATAAGAGATTTAGTTAACATTTAAAGTAATTTTTAAATTAATATATAATTATATGCTAATTAAATATAACGCCTATAAAATTTTACCTGTAACATTTAGTATTCTAATAAATTTAAGAAATAAAAAAAAAACTCTAAAATGCATATATATTAAAAAAAAATTTACGTATTTTTTTTTTAAATTAAGTTCTTGAAATCAATTTTGGGCACAGAATATTGTAAGTAGACAATAACTAATATTACAAATAACTATCTTTCATTTATGCTAATTAAGGCATTTCAAAATGCTTTTTTTTTTTTTTTATCGCAGACAAAATCCATGCACGCACTTGGGATGCCCGTGCGGCTCGCGAGCACAGAATAGTAAGCATTTTGCCCACGAACTGCTTCAGTAAACCTATGTATGCCAATTATACAATTCATTTTTAATAAAAACTGTAATTAAAAGAAATTATCGGCAAAAAAAATGAAAACATAAACTACGATTAAACAATAGAAGAAGTAAGGTGTCTCCGTGTATATACGAGAAGCAATAACGAGTAGAACAGCCAAGAAAATTAGTTTGGGGGAAGATTTCTCCATTGTTTTTTGTTTTTTCTTTTTCCTCAATTGTGTGTAATGTGTTGTTATCAAAGGAACATAAGGGCTATATATATGATGTTGGTTTTTGTGCTTTTATGCAATCTGTAAATGTTAATACATTGTTAAGAATTCGGCGCATATGTGAGTTGTTTCTTAATTTCCTTATTTTATGTCCTAAAATTAATGATTTTGTTTTTAAATAAGGATGTAAGAAACTTGCCTACAAGAGGTTGTAAGAATTTAAGAAATTTCTAGGAGAGGTTGTAATTACCAAACATGAAACAAAGAGACCAAATATATCTTCACAATTGGGGCAAGTTATTGTTATCGTCGGTAGAGGTGATACGATTTTTAATAAATAAAGTCATTAATTGTTAATAATTTTCTTCACAATCCAATTAACTTGATGCAACATGGTTCATGTGTACCATCTCCAAATCAAATGAGATTATAATACTATAATTTCCCAATTAATGAATTTTGTCATAACTCATCAACTCATCTAAATAGTAATCCATATGTATAATTTCCAAATCAAACATAAGTTTTAAGAGGCTAACATTTTGTTACATATCATTTTATTGTAAAAATAAAAATACTACAATTTTAAATTGAACTTCCTTTTGATCCATCAGATATCTCTAATTCTCTTTTGAACAATCAACAAGTAGAAAAATTAAAACAGAACCCACAAAAAAAAAAAAAGGAGCGTATATTGTTTACTAGGTAACATTATTCCTTACTAAAACATATATATCACTTGTTTGATGATCCGCAGAGGATATATCTAGGTAGTATCTGCAACTCTCGATTCTTCAGTACAGATGCATTGTCCGTTTCTGTTGCACCTCGGATCAGGAGTTTCTTCACAGAAAGGTACACAATCAATGTCAGTAGAGCATGTGAAATACCTATACCTAGGTTCTGCCACAGCTTCACCTTGTAAACCTACATCAACATTGTCCAATTCCATTAGTTAAACAGCTGGTCAACACATGCTCTCTGATTTGATTAAATACTTAAAGAAATGTTTTTTGACTTTGGGATTATTATAAGAGGTATTTTAAAACCAAAACAGCACTCAAATTTACTCATTACACGCGGTAACTAGAGAAAGGGAGAGAAAAAAGGAAAATATACCAGAAGCAATTATCAGAAGGACAACCAAACAAGCCAATTTAAGTTGTGATTTTTTCTCCATTTTTTAGGTTGGTGCTGTTTGAAAGAAACAAAAGGTGGTGCGTGTGTGTGCGTGTTTGTGTCTATATATATATATATATATATATATGTATAGAGTGTGAAGGTCTGTAGGTTTTCTCCATTTAAGTTAATAGCTAGACAAAAAGAAGAAAGAAATTCGACTCAAACAAATTTGGAGTCATAGATTTAGTGAGTAAGCTCACGGAAATGTTGTGACAATATAAATTTTTGATAGATGAGGAACCTCCAAAAGAATTGCATGCATGAATGCTTTTTGTCTGTGACGGCATCGCCCTTGCCTTCATTCTTTCCTGATTAATTCCTTTGCGTCTCCAAATATTCTAAGGAACGGACTCAAAACAAATTTAGAGCCATTCAATGTGTGTGTTCACACAGTTGATCTCACGACAGTTGATAACAACAATCCAATAATAACTACATTAACTGCTGCAAGATAGTTATAAAGTAGAAGGTGACAAAAATTTACTAGTTGTGTAAGGAGCTTTTACAGAAAGTGCTTTTACATAGTCGAAAGAAATGCTTTTATTGACAGTCCACTAAAAAATGCTTACAAATATAAGGCACTTTAGCAACACGATTTAAATTTAATTAACATCACCATGAATCCGTTTCGTGGGTGAATTAAAGTCTAAAAACATTGATTTAATGAACTTACACCATCTCTCACTTATTCACACTCTACTTTCCATGGGATAATGGAGAAAGAAGCATGTTATTCTCTCAAGTTAACTTTATTCGTGGCCTTGTTATTAATTGTACCCTGTAAGCAAAACTCGCCCTCCCTGTTAATATAATCCATCCTACTTTCATTTTATTTTTGAATCATCAGAATATTATATATGCGTGGTTTGTGAGTAAATTGGTAATCAGAAAACTACTGGTTTTTTTGATTGAAAAAAAAGCGTTTTCAAAAACGAATCCTAACTAGCACTAGTGTTCTTTTGGCTGCAGTTTTTGTTCGCGCAACCAAATCAAGAGAACTGTGGGAAAGTGAGGAGATGCAGCCACCTCATAACAAGGAATGTTCTACTAACAACCGTTGCGACAAGCTATGCCCCAAAAAGTGTGCTGAGAGATACTGCTATAAGGGTCAGTGCCAGTGCAAGCTTTCTCTTAAGCTAGTTCTTCCTTGCAGATTTCCAAAAGGATAGTTCAATCCTCCAATTTTAGGGGGAAAATTACTTTAATTTTTGTTTGCGCATGGGTGAGATGGGTTTTGGATCGTATGTCAAAATAATAATCATAATAGTAATAATATTCCCCTACAGATCTTTCTGCAGCTAAGTGCACGTTTATTTGTTTATTTAAAATCAAATAAAACATGCCGGAACCAAATTTTATGGGAGCTAGATTAGTATGTTCGAATTCTCAATTACTTTCTTCTATGTAATAACCATGCGTGGCCTGCTGCTTCGTTTGGCGCTTGCTGCTTCGTTTGGGGCTATGTAGTTACTCCTATAAAATTTTGTTGTGGATCTCACTCACTCACTGCCATACAAGCAAAGAAACTTTCGGTACAGAATATTGCAAGTGCAATATTAATATTATTTATTCATGCCAAGGCATTTGAATCTGCATTATTTCATCTAAAATAAAAGATTATCATGATTTAATGTTTCTGAAGCATCGGCTTAATTTATGATCATCGACGATCAATGGTGGCTCATCACCCCAGATCCATTCTCCATCCACGCACTTGGGATTCCCGCGCGGCTCGCGGGCACACAATGGTACGCATTCTGCATCTTTACTGCAACTATTTCCTCCAAGTAAACCGATTATATATTTATATACACCGATTAATCACGCGTTTCATTCTTAATTAAGTAAAAAATTTCGATAATTAAAGAGAATTATATGCAAAAAGAAAAGAAAAAGTAATCTAGGATTAAATTTAGTGAAACAATCAGATAAAGAAAGAATTAAGAGGGCTAATTGAATAGATACCAGAAGCAAACAATGAGTAGAACAACCAAGAAAGTAAATTTGAGGCAAGTTTTTTTTTTCCATTTTTCTTTTCTTCAATTGTGGTTATAAAAGGGAATACAAGGTGTAATTATATAAGGGTGGTTTTAAATCAATGCTTTGTTTTGAAAAAGAAAGAATTTAAACAATGGTGAGAATTTAATTACCTTGTTTTCACTAAGGAGGGAAAAAATTTTATTGATTTCCCTGAAAAGGTTGTAAGAATTTAAGAACTTTGTTTGAGGAGATAGCAAGAATTTCCTAGAAGAGACTGCAAGAATCTAAAAACTTTTCCTAGAACAGATTGGACGAATTTAAGAACGTCCTATAAAAGGCTGTAATTACCTAAAATTAAAAAAAAAGAAAAAGAAGACATAACATTTTTTCCTTATGATAAGTTAATGATTTGATTAATTAAGGCATCTTCAAAATTGAGGTGATGCATCTCTTAATTGATAATTATATTTTTTTAAATTAAGTAGGAGACACACTTATTAAGCCAAAAAAAAACTCCTAAATTATCGTAAAAATAATAACTAAAATTATAAACGAATATATTAATATTATATGTATAAAATAATACATATATATATATATATATATAATTTATTTCTCCTGTGAGTGCTACCGTGTTTAATCAAGCAATAATAATAATAATTATATTACAGGAGATGTTGGGATCTAATCTCATTTATGTAAAGAATATTAAGTCGCTTTGCTCGGATTATTTTCCCAATTCAATAAAATGGTAAAATCGGAAGGCAATACAAGAGACGTTAGCAAACGGACGGCAGCCTCCACAGTCCGAGGTTTTGGTAAATTGATCTCCATGACCTTTTCTGTTCATTGAGGTAAGCCCACTAAACGACAACTTAAACGTGTTCAAAAGTGCTTTTGAACGTTAATAAATGTGCTTCTAGTTGTCCAGAAGTGATTTTTAAATATATACATTCGTGAAAAGCAGTGGATATGGACCTTTTACTTTTAGCGATACTTCTTGAATGTGCTTCGAAAAACCATTTTTATTTTCAATTATTAGCACATGAAAACAAACCAATTCAAGTCCTTCAATCAACCGATCCATTTTGTTCATTCAACAAATAGAATGATCCAACAAAGGCATAAAAATATTTTTACTGCTAATCAATGTCCCCTTCAGTGGATCATTACGCTGGTGGTGCATACATATTGATAAAAGAAACTTTTATTCCTTACTAAGATGTTAGATAGGTTTGAGGTGTGAAACTCGATGATCTAGCCAGTACCCGCAATCTCTAATCCTGCATAGATGCAATGGCCGTCTCTGACATTGCACTTGGGATGAGGAGTTTTGATACAGACAGGCATGCAATCTTCGTCCTTAATGCATATAACAAAATCTGCAAGTTTTGCTGCTTCTTCAACTTGTAAACCTGTGTCAACATTCGTCGAATTACACAAGTTATTTAAGCCATTGATTAAAACCGATAAAAGAAATGCTTTTTTGGATTATTATAAGAAGCATTTTAAACAAATATTAATTCTAAAAGTGCACGTTAAATATGCCTTTTTGAGATGAGAAAGTGAGAGCAAAAACAGCTGAACATATCAGAAGCAGCTATCAGGAGAACTACCAAACAAGTCAATTTAAGTTGGGAAGGTTTCACCACTTCCAAAGAAGCAATTGGAAGTGGGCAAAGGTACTATTATATAGGGTAAACTTTTTCCAAATATGTGGCCATGGAAGAAACATATCGGAAAAATAGTTTAGCAAAGTTGCTTTGGGCTTTAACGTGAAGTACAGCTATAATATTTTTATTTATCTTCCAAAAAGTATAATTTATTAAATTTTTTTTCAGAAAATATTAATTGAAATAATTTTCTCTTATTTAATATAGTGGGATCATTTAATTAGTAAAAAAAAATATTATTAATTAATTTATAATTAAAATAACAAAACTATCCCATTTAAAATTTTTCCTTCTTCTTTTATTAATATCCTAAAATATTTTTGTTTCTCATTAAATATGCAAGAACATAAACACTTGTCAGTATTAAAGTATTGATATAGATATACATTATGGTTAGTATAAATACTTGTTATAAATTAAGATGTTGGTATATAAATACTCTGGCCTTGGCACTCTAAAATCATAAATTTATCTGCAATGCATTATAGTTTCACTACAAAACACTGTTGCAATACTTTAAATTCATATTTTGCACTCACAAATTTACATGTATACACAAAAATGATAGGGTGAGCAATGTCGCTTCAAAGACTTTAAAGAGTGAAAACGTACATGGGTTCATAAGCACTTTTGACATTATAAAAAAATTAATTTTAGGCATTCAGAAGCAAGAAAATTGTAAATGATAACTTCGGAGAAACAGTAAGAAAGAGATGGCAAGTATACCAGATGCAACAATGAGTAGCGGAACAACCAAGCAAGCTGATTTGCAGGATTTTTTTTTGTCTCCATTTCTTTTATTTAGAATCATCAATGATGAACCTAATTGATAGTCCTTAATCAATACTTTGTTATTTTATTGGTTTTATACATTTAGGGTGTTTAAAAGTGATCAATAATACATGAATAAAGTTCCATAATATATTTTACTGTGCATGGTCGCTTCGATTTTTCATGTGTATTAGTCATGTGAATTATTCATCTTGGACATGGTGTCTGTCGATTCAAAATTAAACTCACTGAAAATATTTGCTTAAACAGGGTAGCATAAATGTTGAAACCAGAAAATTTTATTGCTTGATTTTGATCAAATATATCACATGTTATAGGCGAGATCGATCAGGAGATAATCCCAGTGCTCGAAATCTTTATTCCTGAACAGATGCAATGTCCGTCATCGTCACACTTGGGATGAGGAGTATGCTCGCAGACAGGTATGCAATCTTTGTCGTCAAAGCATATAAATCCATCTATATGTTTTGCCTCTGTTTCAGTACTCTGAAAACCTGCATCGACATTGTCAAATTACACGAGTTATTCAAGTATTTGACTAAAATACCTGGAAAAAATTATATATTTTCTGGAGTCTACGAGAAAAAAGAAAAATATACCAGAAGCAATTATCAAAAGAACTACCAAGCAAGCCAATATACGTCGGTATTTTTTCTCCATTTTCCCAGTCGCTGCAATCTGAATTAAGTACATAGAAGTGCCAAATGAAGGCGGTACTGTATATATAGACTATAGGTGTGAAGGGCTTTGGGATTTTCTCCTTTTATCAAAGAATCAGATAAGAGGATGATATCAATATGAAATTGCTTTTGGCTTTTTATGTAAAGTACAACTATTCTATGCATGAATTTTGATTCTTTCCTTATTTATGCTCTAAAATGTTATTTTTCCTTCCATTAATGATGTGAGATGATTAATACTTGCTATTTATCACAGTTAGAAACTTAACATAAAATCTCACCCACAAAATCTAAAATAGAGATCTCATATTAATTTTTTGTCCTCTTTTTTTTTTTTTTTTTTTTTGTAATTAGGAATGGGGGACCTATTTGTTATATATAGATATGCTATGTTCATTTTTGTAGAAATATAAAATGGTAGGACAGAAATATTATTAACCCATTGTGTAATCTGATACTTGGATCATGGGCCTAACTTTCATCAATGTAACGGCCCAAGAATATAACCAGTTTTTTTATTTTTTCTGAAAATGGAAAATTAGAAGTAAAATAATTTATTTCTTCTTCCTTGGATGGTAAACGAAAACGAATCAGAGCAGCAACAGTATCATCTGAGAGAACAATGGGAAGGGAAGTGTCAGAGAGCTGCGTGGATAGTCTGCTAACCGAAATGGTTTCGACATATTGTAATCGGTTCTACGCCAATAAGCCGGAGCTTGCCGCCCGTCGGATCGAGGCCATTGGTTATCAGGTGGGGCACCAGCTCGCCGAACGGTATATCCTCCCGGACCTTATTAAATCCCAAATTCAGTTTCGATTTTTTGTCTCTTTTCAGGGTTTGATAGTGATTAGAAACTTGGATCTGGTCACTGAATCTGAATTTTTGTTGTTTGGTTGCTGAAAAAGTTTGGCAAATGAAAAGGAAATAAAAAGATGATGTTTGGAAGAAAAGTAGAAGATTTAGGTTAATTTTATGTTTTAACTGCTTGAGTGATTTGTTTTGGTTAAATACTGATATTAGAAACAATGTTGAGATGATTCAATTTAGGTCTCTGTGCAGTACCAACAATGCATATGTCTTAGAAATGAATAAGAATTAGATCATGGTATCAATTAGTGGCGAATATTGCCCTTACTTTTAGTTTTTTTAACTAGAGTATTTGCATTGTGAATTTGGACAAAAGAAAGCTAGTCAAGTAAACAATGTCGATGCTGCATAAGCGGGGTCTTGAGAGATGATATTCTGGACAGTCATAACCTCTAGCATTTTTCACAAAGTTATCATCTTTTCTTGCTGGAATATGCACTCTTCCTCTTGTTTAGTTTGGTTGGTAAGTATGAAGCCGACATCAAAACAGGGTACGGTGTTAGAACTTTGTTAGAAGCAAATGAGTGGTATCATGTAGAACTTTGTATCATGTAGAAGCCTTCAATAGTTTGATGCTCACACTCAAATAAACCTTTTCATTCTTAATCTAATTGCAAATGTCCAAATGGGGTGGAGTCAAAGTACAGAAGTTGCTGCCTATGATAACAGAGATTTAGTTTTTTCCCAGCTATACGATGGAGAGGCCACGCTTTAGTGATCATCTAGAGGCAATAAAGTTCATCTGCAAAGACTTTTGGTCGGAGGTCTTCAAGAAGCAGATAGACAACCTGAAGACAAATCATAGAGTATGCTTAAGAACCAAAAATTTGGGAACCAGAGATTACAGTTTGCATTTGATGACATGAGTTATGCTTGTCTTGTAGGGTACCTTCGTATTGCAAGATAATAAGTTTCGTTGGCTTTCACGTATTTCTCTCGATCCATCGCTTGAAAATGCGGAATCTCAAGATTCCTCTCCTCTGGCTGAAAGCAAGGCAGCACAAGCAACAAGCATGCATCTCTATTTCCCTTGTGGAATTATCAGGGGAGCTCTCTCAAACTTGGGAATTCCTTGTGCAGTTTCTGCAGACATATCCAATCTTCCTGCATGTAAGGAACTGCGCTTGATTTATTCAGTATTTTTTTGAAGATATTCTTTAAATTACATCTACAAGTACTTAATTATAGGTAATTTTGGTTTAAGTAGGATACCATGCTATATTTAAAGTGCTAGCTGTTGATATTACTTGAATGAAGCTGAATATACTTACAGATGCCCCTATTTTCAAACTCAAGCACTGATAAATCTCTTTTTTGTTGAAGTTTCTAATTTACCTCCATTAGAGTCTGCACAATCATATACACTGCTGTGGTTCTTGTTTTATTCAAATGTGTTTTGTCATAATTAATTTTTGTCCATATAGTTGCCATTGGTTTTTTTTTTTTTTAAAAAAAAGCAGTCATTCCAAGTACTCCTGTGTGTATTTAGATATCTCTGGGTTGCTAGTTTGCCATGGTTTAAGAGTTCTCATCCTTGGTGAAACTTCTTCAGATATGCTTATATTAATCTTCTGACAAAATTTACCGCAATTTGTATTAGCCTATTATTTTCCTTCAATGCTCACCATTCACACAAATGTCTCTACTTTTTTTTTTTTAATATGCTTTTCAAACCAAACTAAAAGTTATACTTGTTTCCTTAATTCTTTGAGGAAATTCAACATAAAAACCTGTGTTGGTTTTCGTTTTGGCATATCTTGATAAGTTGCGTCTCCTGTTCAAAAGATCAGGCTCAAGCTCTTTTATCTCTGTTTATTTTGCTTCCCGTATTACTGTGACGATATAAGTCTAAACTTCTGAATGCATATCAATGAACAGGTTCGTTCGTGGTCCGCATAAAGGTTTGATGAACAATTTAGCAGAACTGTGGGTTAAAGAATGGTGTTGAAGCATGATAGCTATATTATTGATGGATTTTTGCCTGTGAATTTATGGATGTCCGATTGTTGAAAAATCCAAAATATACCACATGAATGCACTCACTCTTCATGATCGTGCAATGAGTGATCTATTTTCTTCCAATGCGTTTTCATTCTTTCAGATTACCATTTGTTGACAGCCTTTTGTTGGGTTAATCACCAGCTTCATTGATTGGTGATACTAACTCTAAATTTCAATCAAAACAGATAAAATAAATCTAGAGATTAGTATCGTGATTAGAACAACAGACTTTTAGACAATAGATTGACGATGAAGAAATATCTCTCTCTATTATAAATGTATAGTTGTTCCTCTTTTTTCCAGTAACAGAAAACTGGAAGTCCATACCTCCAGTTCGCTTCTGCAATATTTTAAACATGGGTTTGCTTCTACAAATTCAGACAATAGGTTGAAATTTTTCACCTATTGCAAAGGCGCGTCCGATTTCTTTACATACCAATCATTTGCCATTACTCAAATAGAAATATAGGTTTATTTTCTGACATCAAAATCTCCCGCAGGACAAAAGAATAGATTTCAGAATAACTACTCTAAGAATCTTACTTGAATGCATTGAAGAAAACAAAATCGAATGCTCATGTTCGATTGAGAACATTAAGGAAGGCATTGCTCGTTTGGAAATGAAGAAAGCAAACTTGAAACATTGTGTGACTGCCCCTAGCTCCATTATTCAACTGGCCGGCAAGACCCCACAAATCAGCCCGTCCCTCGCCTCATGTTTCAACCACAGCACAGTGGTATGAATCACAATCTTGGTTCTTCTTCTCCAGGGAGCATCTGCAACCGTACTATAAACGTCCCTGGCCTAATAAACCTATTATCGGATTCTATACACCACAAATTCCAGCTCCTGTTAACATAGTGGGCAGGCAGTATGGACAAGGCACGGCTGCCAGTTTCCAGCACAAGCACTTCTAGGTCTGTCAGTCGCTAATTAACATAGGCTAGTTTATAGTGGTACTTCGGTTTCACTTACAAGAGAAAATTCTTTGTTCTGAATGACAAGTAGCTTATATATAGTTAAAATATAGTTGGTTTCTTCTTCTAAATTGTACTTACTTTTAATGAAGACGAATGATTTGAGTAATAGCAAACACTAATAAAATGGTACATTACGATTCTCTTGAATGATTTTGTAAAACCGTTGTCGTACAAGGCTTTCATATCTAAAAAATTGTAAATTAAAATTCCAAATAGGTAATTTTCAGAGCCATTTGATATTATTATTATTATTATTATTATTATTGTTATTTTCTTTTTCCTGTGTGTATGCAAGCATCTGGTGAAGCTTGTTCTTACATAGTTCTATGGTGGCATGTTGAGGTTTCCAACAAGTTCATAACTGCACGTTAACAGAGAAAATCCGAGAGACATTCGGTGAGATGTAGATTTTATTTATTTAGGTGAAAATGCTCATAAATGCGCAAGGGAGATGGGCATTTGTTAACATGGAAATGCATAAAAGATTTTGTTTGATAAACGCTGAAGTCTTCAAAATGGTGGTATGCATATGATAATTGATGGTAAGGTCAGTTTTCGCTTATTGTATTGCAGGGATGCCAACTAAAATATTTGCCAAAATCATTTAACAATTTCTACTTCCAGAATCCGCTCAACGGTGTAGTAAATGGAATAATGCAAACATAAAGATATTCATTATAAAGCAAACAACTGAGATGTCTGCTGACATTCTTCCCAGTCTTATTATGGCAGTTTAGAATGAGAATAAAATAATTTTACCCTATCAATAACAAAAAAAGAAGAATATAGTGTATATAGTAAAAATGTTGATTCCATGATATATGGGAATGTGAATCCTTAACTTCACATTAACAAGTATAACTTATCCCCTCAAGCCGGCCACTGCAGACTCACCCTTCAACCCTTTATCCTCCATTCTTGAACCACCTTCTGGTATCTCGTTCTTATACCTTCCAATCCTCTTTTTCTTCCCTTCTTCACTTTTTACTCCTTCTAATGTTTTCCTCCTCAATCTCATTCCTCTTCTCCTCCTCCTTTGATATCCAAAGCAACACAAACATTAAATAACATTAGTAAAGAATTAGAAAACTAAAAATAATTGAATTTTTTTCAAAATTAAAAAAAAAGTAAATCAATTCATAGATAGAATATTTTTGGTCAATCCTGTAATTAATTTTTATTTTAGTGTTTTTATTAGTATTAAAATTAAAGATATAAATGGCAGTGTATTTACCTTTAATTTCCTTCAATATTTCAAAATTTTCTATACATTTTGTTGTATAAATGTAAAAGGAAAAATATTTACTGATAACAAGGTCTAAATAAAAAGAAATTATGAATTTCTTCAACATTATATTTGTTGGAAGCAATTTTTTTTTGCTATGATTTTTGTGCTAAATAAAATTTCTCATCAATTTTGTGTTTAACAATTAAAAAAAAAAAAACTTATAGTGTGACATGCAAGATTTCCATGAGATAATGATTTTTTTTTTAAAAAAATTATGAATAATTTTCAAAAAATTTATATCCATAAAAATAATGAAAAGTAAAATAACCAAAAGTGAATTGTTTTGGATGAATTTGATGGGTTTGGATTGAATCTTCAACAATCATAATAAATGAATAAATAATATTATTAATAGTTTTATTTTCATAAAAATTTTAAAATATATAATTTTGGCTTTATATGACAACCCCCTCTTTCGAGCCTCCCCCAGTTGTGACCCATAAGCAAAGTCATTTTCATCTGCACCAACCTCTAACATTTAATTTTTCTTCAGCTTGACTTATCTAAATTGACAATACATGCATCGTGTTGTTGATAGTGAGTTCAAACCATTCGCTTAGAATTTCACTTCAGATTCTCAGGTTTTACTGCACTGCATGCATTGTATATTGTACTGGTATATCCTTCTCTCTCTCTCTCTCTTTTAATTTTTTTAATTTTTATTATCAATTTTTACGTTTTTTATTATGCTTAATTGAACTGTTTACGGAATTTATTTTGGATAATCTGATAGATTCTCACAGCCTTCATCAATGAAATGACATGCGACAATGATATTAAATTAATTCATTTGTCAGAATCTGAATGTTATTATTCTATTCATTATTTCCTCACAAATTATTTATTTCATATAATCTTTGTAGTTTAAGTATGGTAAATCCGCAGTAACAAAATTTATCATCCTTAATAACTGGAAACAAATGAACTGTCGGCCAGTATTACGTGCCAATGGCCATGTTCATCTCTGAATTTTCCATTTAATAAGTTTCAACGAACATGAACCAGCCAGCAGAAGACGGTCAAAGGACAAATCACGACACAACAGGTCCACTTTAATTGCACAGAACAAAGGTCGACGTGGATACAGCTCATCTCGTCTTTCAGAGAAAGAAGATAAAAACCGACCGCAAACTCAGAAACAAGCAAAGGAGAGGAAGTGAAGACATCATCATTCATTAATGCATCAAATATCTTAATCCTTCACCTACTCCACCAACCAACCAAACCGTAAAAGATCATTTTCAATTTTCCAGACATGTGATGGCGGCTACGTTTCTCACCAACTAAGTTATGAATTTTTTCTTACATAAAATGAGAACCACAAACCAATATGGTATCTACATGAGCATATTTTCTTGGTTTTTCTCCATTCTGATTGTACTACAAGTTGTTTTGGTTTGGGTTTGTTAAAAATATTAGAAGTCACCAAACCTTATCAACAATCGTGTCATCTCCTTTTGCACCACCGCTCCACCTCGTTATATTTATATATGTCTTGCTTATTACTTTCTGTGACATGCCCTGATTCTGTCAGTATTTGATGGGTTTTCTATCTTACTAAGCCACTATTGTGCTACATAAGTTAAATCATTCTAGTTTTCCATTAATATTAATGGGCTTTAATTTTTTATTATTGTTATTTTGACGATCTGTAGAATGTTGGCCAGTTTCTTAATGTTTTCTTCCAATGGGTAGTTTTTAATTTCAAGAAAGACTCACCAACTTCCACTCCATTTCCATTTTATATTGCTTTGTATTTTCCATGGATCAATCTCGTTAAGCAAGTGTGGTTGTCATAAAAATTGCTTCTGTTTCTCTATTTTGGTTCTGGTTTTGATATTTTTGTTCAAATGGGTGGTGATACAATCTTGAAGAATACAGTCATGATTTGTGCCCCGTTAACGGCTGAATCCGTAGAGCAAATGTTGAGCGACATGTACCGGGCCAAGGCAGAAGGTGCAGATATGGCTGAGATAAGATTGGATTGCATAAACAACTTCCGGCCTCGCAAAGACCTCGATATCATCCTCAAAAACAAGCCACTGCCAGTGCTCATCGTTTATCGGTAATAGTTAATAACCAAATCCTCTCTATTCTTGGATATTCCTGCTCTGTTTAGAGTTTCTGGCATTAAAACTAATTCTATTTCTATTTTCACTCGTATGGTATTGGAAATATTGCCATTTTCCGGTAGAAAGAATGAGTAGGTGGACTGTTGTGATGAGAATATGTCTTTTTGAGTCATCTTTAAGGCTACAGCCACTACCTCGTTAGTCACGAGTGATAGGTATTTGTCCTTTTCCTATTCAGGCCTTTTGCTAAAAAAGATAAAAGAATATAAAATAAATAAATTGGCACTCTGACCACATTTTTGTTTGGAATATATGTGGGCCCCCGTACTTTTTTTTAAAAAAAAAGTTTTTTGTCTTATTATATGAAATCCCATCCTATGTTTGGTTTGTATTAAAAGCTATATCAATATTTTCTGATGCATAAAATTCCTGTTGTGAGGTTGGGGCCAGTTATAAATACTATGCTCTAGCATAAGTTACTTTTGGTTGCATATGGAACACACATATGAAGATGTATAATGCCCTAAATTTGTATGATGGAACAAGAGCCAATCATAGTTGGGGCACTTGAACTGACAGTGCCAAATTATCTTGGAATCTGAAGTTAATCTTCTGATTTTTTTTTTTTTTATAATTCTTGAATAGAGATTCGTACTCATCATCTGGTACTCCCAGTTCCGCAGTTCATCATGTTGTTTGCCAAACTTTCCAAGTTTTTGAACATAGTGAAATTGAATGGCTGAAATTGTGAGGCATAGTAATTCTACTAAGTGGACCTACCGCATTGCGGTTTCTAAATCTCCATTAGTTGCAAATATCGGAGGAATAGGCAACCCAGAGATGAGTTATGTAACCTTCTATGAAAATATTTGCCCAACCCTGTAGACTGCTGTAATGTAACCAGGATATTCTGTCTATTGTGCTGTTGAAATTTGCTTTGAATTGTCGTGTCATCCCGTATACGTTCAGTATTTATGTCTTTAATTCTTTAACCATCTGTGCCATAGGTTCGTTAAAGCAGAGTGGAGAGTAGAAATGTTTTATAATGGAATATGTGTATGTATGTTGTGCAATGTAAATTTGCCATTCATCATGATTTGATAAGAGTTTCTTTCTTCATCATAAAAGAAACTGTATACAAGAGCATCCCAATATGAAGATGCCGAAGTTCTGATTTCTTTTATTTCCCATGTCTTGTAATTTTTCTAGGCCAAAAGGGGCAGGTGGTCAGTATGAAGGCGATGAGCACAAACGGTTAGAAGTACTTATTTTAGCTGAAGAATTGGGTGCTGATTATGTCGATTTTGAACTCAAGGTCTTTCATTGAAATATGAGCAGGAATCAATTATTATTAATGTGACGTTTGATTTTGTCATCATGAAAAAATAGCCAAATTTTCTGCATATAGTTTCCCTTGATTTGCCTAAATTGATTCATGTGGTTGCATGAGTAGCCATATGTAGGACTATAAGAAATAATTTCATCATCATAATTGTGATCTAAACACTCTGAATTGTCTGGTAATCTGACTTGAATAGTGTGTTAATTCAGGTTGCTTCTCATCTTATAAAGAAACTGAAGTCAAATCATTGCAATGGTGCAAAAGTTGTTGTATCATGTTATTTAGATAGGGAAACACCTTCAAACGAAGATCTCAGCCATCTTGTTGCACGCATGCAAGCTACTGGAGCAGATATCATCAGATTAGTTCTCAGTGTAAATGATATCACAGAAATAGCAAGAATTTTTCAGTTGCTTTCGCATTCTCAGGTATGAAACTTCAAGGTTGCACTGTATTCAATTTACATGTATCACAGATGATGCTTGACTAGAATGAGTGGAAGGAATCAGATGCAAAAGGAGATGAAGTCTGAATCAAACTTCATCTACAGAATAAATAACCAAAACAAAAAAAAGTTTCTGGATCCATTTTCTTTAGACTTTATAGCTAAGTGAAGTGTTTGAGTTCAAAAAGGAGAAGGAAAAGCCATTTACAATAGAAGAATGAAAATATATTTTAGATAATTGCTTAAAATTTTGTTACAGGTTCCAACAATTGCATATTCCGTTGGAGAAAGAGGCCTCATAAGCCAGATATTGTGCCCAAAATTTGGTGGTGCCTTAGCGTATGGATCTTTGGAAGGAAATCCAGCTTCAGGAATGCCTACAGTAGAGAGCCTTAAGCAAACTTATAAAGTTGGGCAAATAAATGTAGATACTAAAGTTTTTGGGCTCATCTCAAAACCGGTTGGTCACAGCAAAGGACCTATATTGCACAATCCTGCTTTCAGACATGAAAATTTCAATGGAATTTATGTCCCAATGTTTGTTGATGATCTCAAGGAATTCTTTAGAATCTACTCAAGCCCTGATTTTGCTGGTTTTAGGTAGGCATTTTGAAGTTTATGTTGATAGTTTTACAAAATCTTGTCTTATCATATGCGAATATATGTATAATCTTTTTCTTTTTTCTTCTAAATTTTTATCTAATAAAAGTTTTATTTTTGTCATCCTGCACAATTGAAGTGTTGGATTTCCATACAAGGAAGCTGTGATGAAGTTTTGCGATGAAGTCCATCCACTTGCTCAGGTTGACTAGATCCTCCAATTCAAGTTTTTACAATAATGTGAAAATTTTGTCATTTCGTTCATGTTACATTCCTTCATAGTATATTTCCTACCTCTACAAGACCTATCAAGCACCATTGGTTAAGTCATGGTCAAGGTTGAAATTATCAGTTGTCAGATACACGACAAGCTAAGGTCCTCTGTTTTCTGCTGCGCGACCCTCTTGCTTGCTTACCAATTAAAGAGGAGCATGCCGTAGCATGACACTTGTAAACAGTAACTCAAAAAAGGAAGAGGGGAATTTACTTGGGAGGAACAGTTTTTTGGGTTTGATCTTTATGTTCGTACACGACTGATGCATATGACTGGGCCACAATCATCCGAATCCTTTTTCATTAAGAATTTCAACTATTGAGGCCATTCATAAGAAAGTCACCGGCATCTGACATGTTAATACCTTGACAAGCAGGGTTCTCTATTCTCATGGATAAGTTTTGTCATTTTAAGTACATGGTTTTGATTTGTGGAACCAGTAATTATTTTTGCGTTGTTCATCAGTCTATAGGTGCTGTTAACACTATTATAAGAAGGCCTAGCGATGGGAAGCTGATTGGTTATAACACAGATTGTGAGGCTTCAATAGCAGCAATCGAGGATGCTATTAAAGGTAATCGTGTAATTCTTTAATAAGGTAATTATATCAATCAAAATCAGATGTTGATACACTGAGATTCATGTGTTTGGAGCATCACAGAACAGGGATATGTTAATGGCAAAACTTCTATCAGCTCTCCGCTAGCTGGGAAATTGTTTGTACTAGCAGGTGCTGGAGGCGCAGGACGAGCACTAGCATTCGGGGCCAAAAGTAGAGGAGCCCGGGTAGTCATCTTTGACATTGATTTTGGTACATGATCTAGATGTGTTTTTTTTTTTTTTTTTTACACAATGATAAAACATGTACTCTGTTTACCTTCTGTACTGATAAATTTTGTGGTGGTGTAATGCAACTCGTTCGTCGTAAAAAGAAAGAGCAAAGTCTCTTGCTGCCGCTGTCAAAGGTGAAGCTCGGCCTTTTGAAGATGTAGTCAATTTCCAGCCAGAGAAAGGAGCAATCCTGGCTAATGCAACACCGTTAGGAATGCATCCGAATACGGATCGAGTTCCTGTAGCTAAGGTTCTTCCTACTATCATCATAACTAGAACAAATATCTCAATTTTTGTTTCACTGCTAAAACTCTTTCTTTTGCTTTTTTCAAGGAAACCTTGCGCGATTACCAGCTGGTATTCGATGCAGTTTACACTCCTAGACAAACCAGACTATTAAAAGATGCTGAGGCTGCAGGAGCAATCACAGTGAGTGGAGTTGAAATGTTCCTGCGACAGGCCATCGGCCAATTCAGTCTCTTTACCGGCAAAGAAGGTAAGTATCTCCCGATGTTCTTCCAATTATCTGTATCATGTTCTCCCCAAAGATGGGCCGACTGATTCAAGCTCATAACGATAACTCCGTGGTTTATGCAGCTCCGAAGGAGTTCATGCGAGAGATTGTTTTAGCCAAGTTTTGAATTTGAATGATGTGTTGCGCAATGAAAATCTTGTAACGTTTACTGCTCTCTCATATTATTTCGTTGACTGAAACTGCATCAATTGAGAAAAAGCTAAGAATACAAAGGCTTCCTTTTATTTAGTCATGATATACTTTTCATTTCAGCCTTCTTGGGTTTCAGCTCACTATGCATTTAGCTAGGCTTCCTATTGGGCTAGCTGGAGCTGGGGCTGCGGCTCCTTTCCGTGGCCTGTAAATTTCCACGAAAGTCTTATAATACTTGGTTTGGGACAATTAATGAGAAGTTGATGGGTGGATGACGGGACGGAAATGTTGGAACAAAGGAAAATTACGTAGCAAAAGGACTGTTCCCTTTTGAAAATTTTGTTAAAATAGAAAGCTGGATAGAATTGGAATATATCTAAACAGGGATCATATTCTGTCACATTCTCTTCTCCCACTGCCTCACCAAAAGTTCAAACTTCAACTCTCAATCGAAAACAGTCCAATATTCTTAATTGATAAAACCACATTAATCGTAGCAATTAAATAATAAAAATACTGGTTTTTTAATGTAACAAGTGTTGAAATGTAACCAGCCGATTACAAAGCATTTCATCCGCGATTCTTTCAGCTTAGAGTTTCGCTTTCTTAGTTCGCTTGCCCACAACCGTCTTTCACTACCTCCGTTCGGAAATTACTTCATTTCTGACCCAGCTTGTATCCACCTAAGTTTCCAAAGAAGAAGCTCGTATCAACTGAAGAGAGAAATCTACGGCATCCAACTCTTGACCTAACCTTCCTCAACAAAGAGAAAAGAGTCTTAACATTCTCTTAACTCAGACCAAAAATTCCTAGATAATTTACATACTCAGATTCAGAAGTCTCGCAAGATCTATATTACAGCTCTTCCATACATACTGAACTCTTGAGTCCCGCAAAAACTACGTAGTTCAAGAGCACACCCAGCAGCAGGCAGCATTGTCCCCCAAAATGAGCAGCTTTCCGGTACATACAAATATTTGTTCTCATAATCCTTCTTGAAAAGCTTTCAGATGACGAGTTTCTTGATCAATAGAAATGTGTTTCACTAAGTTCAAAATTCAAGCACACTGTAGCAGTTTCTGTTCCCTGTCTGTGTGGTTTTGTTTCCGAGTCAAATTTGTTTCAACTATCTAGTTTCAGTATTCACTGCTTGTTTTATGTTACTTTAGCAAGTTTAATGAAATTCACCAACTCCATGCAGCTTTTGCATGTGTTTGATAATCTTTTGATAATTCTATTCTGTTGTTTATGTTTCCCTTGTTTCTCAGTTTACTACATCGGATCTTCAAACGAAAACTGGCGGGATTCGAATTAGTCCAACTCTGCTATGTACTCCATTAATGGGAACTACAGTTAATCAAATGTTGGCTGAGATGAGAAAAGCCAAAGAAATTGGTGCAGACATTGTTGAGATCAGGCTAGACTGTTTGAGAAACTTCAATCCTCCCCAAGATCTTGAAATTCTTATCAAACAGTCTCCCCTTCCCACTCTTGTCACTTGCAGGCAATTTTACCAAACCCCTAATTTGTTTCTCTCTGCAGAATTTGACATCTAGCTATGATATACAGTTCTTTGAAGTTGTTAGTTTGTCCTTTATTTACAGATAAATTTTGGTGAACTTTCCTGGCTTTTGTTAGTATTAATGGAAAATGTTGAATTCATGTCCTAAATTATTCGCACAACAATTCAATAAAATTTTACCATGTACATTTACTTTAAAAAATGTCAAATCAGTTGGCAGTCACAATAAATAACTGTATTTAATAACTTTGTTATTGTAGACTTTCCCAATACTGCGTGTTTGTATCCATGTTTATCGACCTTTTAAAAAATTAACTTTTATACACATGGGTTAATTGGTAGTAGTGAATGACTGAAATTGGGTCCAACTGTTTCACGTACTTTATAGACCAATTTGGGAAGGAGGACAGTATGAAGGCAATGACACCGAGCGACAGGATGCACTTCGATTGGCAATGGAATTGGGAGCGAATTATATTGATGTTGAGCTTGAAGTAGCTTCGTATCTTTTCAGTAATCATTAATCAATTGTTATATTTTGAGTCGATTTATAGCTTTAAGTGTATATGTTCATCTCTTTTGCAGGTTGCCTATGACTTCAACAGTTCAATCTCTGGCAAGAAGCCTGAAAACTTCAAAGTCATTGTTTCTTATCACAATTTTGATAACAGTCCATCGGCTGAAGCAATCGGCAATCTTGTGGCAAGGATACAAGCTACAGGAGCTGACATAGTGAAAATTGCAACAACAGCATTAGACATCACAGTTTGCGCACGCATTTTCCAGATAATTGTGCATTCTCAAGTAAGTATATGACACAATATTGTATGGAAATATGCTTCCTAAATAAATGTTGATTTCTTTCATTAACGCGCCTTATTCAATACCAAATTTTTGCAGGTGCCAACGTTTGGGATTGTTATGGGCGAGAGGGGCTTGATATCGCGATTACTTAGTCCCAAATATGGTGGATATCTCACATACGGTGCAATTGAGGCAGGTGCTATATCAGCTCCAGGGCAACCAACAGTAAAAGACTTGTTGAATTTGTAGAACTTCAGGCTTATAAACCCAGATACCAAAATTTATGGCATTATTGGGAAACCTGTTGGTCACAGCAAGAGCCCTCTTTTATTCAATGCGGCATTCAAATTAGTTGGTCTTAATGCGATTTATGTGCATTTCCTAGTGGATGATGTGAAAAAGTTTTTCGATACCTATTTAACCCCAGATTTTGGAGGATGCAGGTATGATCTGCTCTTGAATTTCTTAGATGTTCTTCAACATAAGTTCATATTACTACAGATTCTAGAAAAAAAATTATGTATTTCACTTTGCAATGCAGCTGTACAATTCCTCACAAGGAAGCTGCACTTAAATGCATGGATGAAATCGACCCCATCGCCAAGGTATTGATAGTATTTTTTTTCTCAGCCAATTCATTCAGATTTTCTTGTCAGAATTTTGTCTTGCAATCACCTACGCTGTGGTAAATAAACTGTTGAATTTGTCCCTTGATTTTCACAGAAAATAGGAGCAATCAATAACATTTGCAGGAGACCCGATGGGAAGTTAACAGCTTTTAACACCGATTACATTGGTGCTATTTCTGCCATTGAGGATGAACTCAGAGGTTAATAATGTGTTTTAAAAGATTGAATGCAGCTTCAAAACTTCCTTCCTTGCTCTCTAAACTTTTTTCCTTTTTGGTTCTACAGAATTAAAAAATGGCCCTGCTCCTCCAGTTGGCTCGCCCTTATCAGGTAAACTATTCATTATTCTTGGAGCTGGCGGCGCAGGAAAATCACTTGCCTATGGTGCTGCACAAAAAGGAGCAAGAGTTGTGATTGCCAACCGCACATTCGGTAATGATAATTTAAAATGTTTGCACTCAATTTAGTAACCCGGAAAATAATTTGAATTTTACTATGTGCCACAGAACGAGCAAAAGAATTGGCTGACAAAGTTGGAGGAAAAGCTATGAGTCTTGAGGAAGTAGAACATTTCCACCCAGAGGAAGGAATGGTTCTTGCAAATACAACTTCTGTGGGAATGAAGCCGAAAATTGATCTCACTCCAATACCAAAGGTTTGCCTTGGATCCTCTCTTGTTTGATTTTATTGATTTGCAAGTACATGACTTTATATTTCAACTTTTTTGCAGCATGCTCTGAAATATTACTGCTTAGTTTTTGACGCCATTTACACGCCCAAAGACACCAGACTTCTGCGGGAGGCAAGAGAGATCGGAGCTGCGATTGTTTATGGTACAGAAATGTTGATCCGATAAGGCTTTGAACAATATAATAACGTCACGGGTTTGCCTGGTAAGATAATCAAACTAACAATTCCAATAACAGCAAAAATATTTCTTTTGATTTCTTTTCCCTTATTACCTGATCTTGCTCTATATCTAATAAATTTTTCGGTTTGTTGCATATGTAATTGCAGCTCCGGAAGAATTGTTCAGGCAACTCATGGAGAAACACGCGTAAGAGGGGATCTGAGTTATTAGAAACCATCTGTGATCAATGACCAGCTGTGAGGTTATTCTGTTGCATTAATAAATCATCTGTAAGAACTCAGGAATTCTGAAAATTTGTGATCTTGTGGGAATGCAGGAACAGGTTCATTTAGTCTCCATAGCCCAATGCATTACGATTTTACTTTTATATTTTATTTGTTTATGCAAGAAACGTTCCAAGTGATCATTATATTAGTCATTAAAGTAGTGATATCAGAACAGTTTAACCTGTACCCAGCGTCTATCAGCATATACAAAAACAAAAAATGGAACGTCTTCATAAAAATAATGGCAATGAACTTGGACACCAGAAATAAAACAAATAGTATCTCATAACAGATCATCTTGCAGAAATGTTAGAATATATACACATCACATCCAAATCTAGCATGTCCTGGAAACACTTATAATTATAATAATTAATACTTGTTATAATTTTTGTTTGATATATATCATTAAAGTGTTGGATAGGGTAATTTATCTAATTTTGATATAATTCAAACCAAACCCTTTTTTTTTTTTGGGTGGATCCTAAAAGATTTAAAAAGAAAATAAAATATGGATTCTGATGTATAATCCAAATGGGACCAAATTGAGGAGAGGGGGATAGAACGAACTTTGACCCACCGACATACCATCCTTCTCATCTAACTCTCTGGCGATGAATTGCCGATTCCAATTCTTGAACATTAGTTGGTGTTTAAGTAATTACTGCTCTTTGGGCACCTCCTAATCATCATTGAGAATACTGTTAACATTGGCTCGTGGACGTTTCTAGTTTTCTATTATTATCTCTTCAGAAGATGTTGGATAGGACCATCCCACTACCACCTTAATTATGCTGATCCAATTAGAACGGACAGAAAAAATTATAGGTTATTCAAAAAAAAAAAAGTTTTTCTTATTTCTTTCATGGTGGATAATATAGTTATTTATTATTTAAATTTTAAAATCCATCTCTTGTAATAAGATAACGTGATTCTTTAAGTATAATATTGAGACCATAATCATGGATAAAAGTTCGGATGATGTCTTTTAATAGATAACCAGCTAACGGTCTTACAATGAAGTTTAAACTATGTTACATAAACTTACAAGTAGAATCAGAAATGAAAGAAACACATGAAAAACATACAAGCACTTCTCTTCCGTGTACATTATTGCCCAACTCGATGTCCCACCAAACACGCTCTTATTTTATCTCTCGACAAAATCAGTGCGCAGCTAGTCAACTTCTCTGCACAACAGGATGACTTTCAGCAGCATTCTGGTAATACTGCTTTTACTCCGAATTCTTTCCTTCTGCTTTCATTTCTTTGTTTGGTTTATGAGAAGGTGTAGGAAAAGAGAGGTTGATCGTGTGCGGATATTCATAGTTACTTTTGTTTTAATCTTTTTGGAGTTCGAAATTAAGAAAATATTCGAGAAAATTTTTCAGCGGACAGGATCAGTTGTTATTCATATGATATAGAAACGCATTTCTTTTTAATACTTTGAGTAGTTAAACGTACATAGCTCAAGATACTAAAATTTTCAGTTTTTTTTAAATTATTTCCATGAAATTTTTCTTACCAACCAAACATAATGTTCCATGTTTATATTTACTTGTTTTTGTTTTCTCTCTCTCTCTCTCTCTCTCTCTCTCTTTTTGGCTAGTGCGACTTCAGAATTTCTTAGCAGAAAACAATTAACAGTTAGCTACAACTCGACAGATTTCTTGATGTTTTTGACATGTTTGTTTATATATTTTGTTTTATTGTGATGAATTTTAGTTGGCTTCTACGGATCTTAGAATTGCTGATGTAGCTCGAAGAAATCCGACAATGATTTGTGCACCAGTGATGGCAGAAACAGTTGATCAGATGGTTGTTCAGATGGGAAAGGCCAAAGAACTTGGTGCTGACATTGTCGAGCTTCGGATTGATTTCTTAAAGAATTTCAGTCCTAAGAATGATCTCAGTGTCTTGATCAAACAAGCTCCTTTGCCTACTCTCATAACTTACAGGTAATGAATCATTCACTGAAAGTACAGGTATTTGCCCTCCACTAAACGTTTGATGTACCAAAAGTATTCCAAGTCCTCTTCTCATGCTCTGTGACAACTTAGACGCCTAGTGTTTCCGCTGTGGTTGTTGATTTCTTAATTCCGTTTGATAATCTTTTCTACAAATCATCTACCTTCTAGACCAAAATGGGAAGGTGGTCAGTATGATGGTGATGACAGCAAACGGCTAGAAGCGCTGCGTATAGCCATGAAGTTGGGAGCAGATTACATTGACGTTGAGCATAAGGTCCCGTTACCATCATCGCTTGAATAATGTAGTTTTGCCATCTCAGTTCACTGATTATTTTGCTAAATCTTCCAATTTTTTCTCGTGAAGGTAGCTGAAGAGTTCTACAATTCAATTCAAGGGAAGAAGCCTGAAAAGGTCAAAATCATAGTTTCTTCCCACAACTATGAGAATACTCCATCGGATGAAGAAATTGGCAATCTTGTTGCAACAATACAGGCTACTGGAGCTGATGTAATCAAGGTTGCAACAACTGCTCAAGACATCACAGATAATGCCAAAATCTTTCAAGTGCTTGTTCACTCTCAAGTAAGGAAATTGCAAGCCTAGATGTTGCTTTACAAACTTCTACAATCCTTTGTTTTGCCAAATCCTGAAGACATACCTTGGCAACTCTTCCAACTTTGTTTCTATTTACGAAAAAAAATCTCTTGTTTTAACATATCAGTTTGTCTTCCAATTACAGGCCACAATGATTGGAATTGTTATGGGTGAGAGAGGTTTTATGTCTCGGATTCTTGCTGCTAAGTATGGTGGATTTCTAACTTTTGGTTCAATTGATGCGGGAGTAGTATCGGACCCGGGACAGCCAACTGTTAAAGACTTGCTGGACTTGTACAATTTCCGACAACTAGCAGCTGATACCAAAGTTCATGGTGTTATTGGAAAACCTATAGGTCACAGCAAAAGTCCTCATCTTTACAATGCAGCTTTTAAATCTCTCGGATTCAATGGCATCTATCTACCTTTGTTGGTTGATAATGTGGCTAATTTTATCAACACTTATTCATCCCCTGATTTTGTTGGATACAGGTAAATTATTCTCTCCGGAACTTAACTTTTGTTATCTTTTCGAAGGGAAATAACATTGTTGATTCAAATGCAGTTATACAATTCCTCACAAGGAAGCTGGACTTAAGTGCTGTGATGACGTTGATCCCATTGCCAAGGTAATAAATTTGTTCTAACAGATTTTCTATACGAAGCATGCTTTAGTTTTATTTTGACATCCAACTTTTACAGGAAATAGGAGCAATAAGTTGCATGATCAGAAGACCGGCGGACGGGATGTTGATGGGTTACAATGTTGATTACCTTGGAGCTATTGCAGCTATTGAGGAAGCACTATGCGGTACCTTAACCATTTTACAAGCAATTGAGCATTCTGTTCCAGATTTTGAAGCAACTGTTGTTTCGGCTTAACAAATACTTCTGTCTGCAGCATCAAATGGTGCAACCCCAGCATCTGCTTCTCCATTAGCCGGTAAATTGTTTGTCGTCTTGGGAGCAGGTGGGGCCGGAAAAGCACTTGCTTATGGTGCACACGAGAAGGGAGCAAGAGTTGTGGTTGCCAATCGTACATACGGTGAGAATCTCCAATTGTTAACATATTTTTTCGATTACCAATTCATATTGTACTAGCTAACTTAGACAATCACTCGTAATTTCTTCTTACCCAGAGAAAGCGAAAGCACTTGCAAATAAAGTCGGAGGACAAGCTATAAGCATTTCTGAATTGAAAGATTTCCATCCAGAAGGAGGAATGATTCTTGCAAATGCAACATCTGTTGGAATGAAACCAAGAACTGACGACACACCATTACCAAAGGTTTGCCTACTTTTCAATTTTGACATTACGTCTTATTCCTTGATTGAATACAGAGATTACTGTATTCTGAATCAAACATATGCCATTGCAGGAAGCTCTCAAACATTATTCATTGGTTTTTGATGCCATTTACACACCAAAATGGACCAGACTCTTGCAAGAAGCACGGGAGTGTGGAGCTCTAACAGTTTTTGGGACAGAGATGTTTGTCAATCAAGCATTTGTTCAGGTTGAAAGATTCACCAATTTGCCTGGTAAGACAACTCGATAATCTCTTAAAATGGACACAGACATACGTCTTCTGATCATATTTGCTCTATTAATTTGTTGTCTCCCAGCCCCAAAACAATTGATGAGGGATGTATTAGCAAGAAATACATAAGCCGGAAATGGTCTGCTGAATCTGCACTTGCAGCAAATTCATTCCCATGTCCGAATTTTGCATTCAGCCGGTGCGCCAATAAATCTTCACTTTTTAGCAGCTGGGAAAAAAATTGTGAACATGAATCTTGAAGTTTGTCCATCTCACGTTATGTCAATGTCTGTTGATGTAGTGTTTTAATTATTTTTATTTTTGATTCGCAAACTTAATTATACAAATTTAGCCAAAAATATTGGGCGGACAGATGGGTCGGAAACCATTTATAGAAAAGCAAAATCATACGGTCAATATAATTGAGTTAAAAAAATAAAATATTTATATATTAAAATTATTAAATTAAATTTTAATAATTTTTTAATTTTAATTTTTAATAAAATATTAATATACATAAAATTAATAATAAATAATATAAATTATATTTTAATAAAATTTATAAAAATTAATTTTATTTTTTAAAATTTAAATTAAAAAATTTAAATTATTTATTATTAATTATTTCATATATTAATATTTATTAAATTAAAAATTAAAATTAAAAAATTATTAAAATTTAATTTAATAATTTTAATATATAAATATTTTATTTTTTTAACTCAATTATATTGACCGTATGATTTTGCTTTTCTATAAATGGTTTCCGACCCATCTGTCCGCCCAATATTTTTGGCTAAATTTGTATAATTAAGTTTGCGAATCAAAAATAAAA
>CP135571.1:775683-865264 GCA_032401905.1 Swietenia macrophylla | reverse complement strand
ACGTTTTTTTTAATTTAATTGTTATACAATAATTATTATTAATATTTAAATTTTGTAAATTAATTTTTAAAAAATTAATTAATTAATTATTTTTTCGTGATGGTTCTGGAAGTTTCTGTAATTTTTTAAAAATAATATAAATTTCATTGATATTAAAATAATACAAATGGGGCATAAAATGTGGGAAAATGGGAAAAATATGGGCAAACATCGAAAATATGAGGAGAAATCAGGGACTTTCCCTCGTCTTCTTCCCTCTTTTGCCCGCAATTTTCCCTCTCCAAACTAAACCACTAATATTTCAACTGTGTTCTCTCTCTACAGTTACCCCCTCCATTTCCTTGAATTTCTCTCTCTACTTCCTTTCCATATTTTTGTGGTTTTTGTTGTTTTGAGTTGTAATTGGCCTTGCGCTTGCTACAGTTTCACCTACACGCCTGCATTTGGACTTGTGGGTATGTTCTACTTCTGTTAATTTTCACAATCTAGGGTTTGTTTTGTACTATTGTAATTCTTGATTTAGGTGTTTTTGTCATGGGTTTTGTGCATGTATGTGCTTTGCTTTTATTTTGTTTAGTGTTTTTTTTTTTTACCTCAAACGCTTTAGATTTAGGGATTTAAGTTTTGTGTTTGCCTGTTGGTGCAATTTTTATTTTTAATTTTTGGAAAAACTTATTATCAACTGAGTGTTTTGGGTAGTTAAGAAAATGCAATGAGAGGAAACAAAAGGGAAGGAACAAAATGGAATTTAATTTCAGTTAAGTTAAGTTGTTCTTTCTCTTGAATGGAAATATTAAACTCTAATGTTTTGATTTATTTTTCCATCTTACATAATTTTGGTAACTAAACAGCGAGTTTTCGATTCTTTGATGTGCTTTTTATTTTCAGAAATGGGTAATAACATCCGGGTCCCTGGTTTTTATGTTCTTGCAACCAGGGACATAATTTGTTCAGTGGTGTCAAATAGGTTCCTAATCCTCCGGATTACCCTTATAATATTGAAATACCTGTTAGTGTTAAGTTCCACACTCTTGTACTTAGGTGGTCAAAATTCAACATGATAAGGGTAATTTGGTTATTTAATAGAGTTCATGGACCTTTTTGATACAAATGGACAAACTATGTCATCATATCTGAAAAAACTGAGGGATCTGGATCTTTTTACCCCTTTCAGAAACGGACCTGTTCTTTTTTGTGTTATAGTTATTTTGTAGTGGTTGCATTTGGTTTCTGAGCATGCAGTTTGAGCTTTTCTACTAATAGAGTTTGAATTTTTAATATCTGATTATTTTATCTGCAATTAGTTGTTTGCAACTAACAACTAGTGTATGATTATTTCATGTTTAATATTGATATAATCTGCATTTCTCTTTTTCTCTCAGCTAGGCAGTGGATGATTCTAATGTTTTGATTTTGATTTCGGTTGCAGGTGTAAAACTTAGAGCTCGGACCTTCAGAGTCTTTGGAATTGCTGGGGTTAGTTTAGAATCCTTTTTGTCTTGAAGGAAAAGCACCTCATGGCTGATTAGCTTATTGCCTTTTTTTCCTGGTTTGGAAAAGTTCTGATTATAATGGTAAGTGAGTTACTGTTTCTTTGATGTCCAGTTAAATTGTAGGTAATTAATGTTGGATCAATTTAATTAATCTTGTTTGGTATGTGTTGGTTCAGGCTGAAGATTTTGGATGATTGATAGGTAGGAAATATCTTGGATTTAGCAAAAGAAAAGTTGAGAGAATTGGAGTTGCTCTAATTATGGAGTGCAACAAAGATGAGGCAGTAAGAGCAAAACAGATCGCAGAAAATAAGATGAAAATTGGAGATTTTTTAGGGGCACAAAAGATGGCACGCAAGGCCCAACAACTCTATCCTGAGCTTGATAATGTTTCCCAAATGTTAACAGTATGTGAGGTTCACTGCTCTACACAAAACAAACTTTTGGGGTCAGAAATGGATTGGTATGGAATTCTTCAGATCGAACGGGCAGCTGATGTGGCCACCATCAAGAAGCAGTATAGAAAACTTGCGCTTTTACTTCATCCTGATAAGAATAAATTTTCTGGTGCTGAGGCTGCTTTCAAACTGATTGGGGAAGCAAATAGGGTGCTTTCGGACCAGACAAAACGTTCTTTATATGACTTGAAGTTTAGAGCAACCGCGAGAACTTCTGCATCCAATACAGGACTGCAGGCACAATCGAAGTCTGTTATTAAGAAACAATATGGGGCTGCAAGCAATTTTCCAAATGGCCCTCCATGGAATGGTGCTGCAAACACTGTTCCAAAAACTCCTTCACAGTTTGCAGGTTCACATCCTTTTGAAAATGCAGAAAGGACAACATTCTGGACAAGCTGTTCTTCATGTGGTATAAGATACCAATACTATAGAACTTTTGTAAATAGGATACTGCGTTGTCAAAGTTGCCAACAGTCCTTCACTGCCTATGATTTGGGTACTAATGGTGTGCCGCCAGGATTTCCCTGGAGCCAGATCAACAATCAGAATGGTATTCCAAATCCAGGGATGCAGAATGTTTTTCCAAATCCAGGGCCCTCTAAAGTGGCCTCACAAACAAATGGTGGAAGGACTTCTGGTGGAAACTTCTCTGATAAATTTACACAGTTTGATCCTGCTTCTAATGCTGCAAATGTTGCTTGGGCTGGTGGGCGTTCTAAGACCCAAGAAAAAGTCGATTGTCAAGTGGATCAAAAGGAAAATGTCAGAATGCCCAAGCCTAATTTAGCAAATGGGAAGGAAGGTGACAGAATGCCAAAGCCTAATGTCGGAAAACCCAGTAAATTGGGAACTTCAAGAAATTCAAGCATGAGAAAGAGGAAGTCTGTGAACGAATCCAACGAAAACTGTGAGAGTGGCAACAATGATGAAGATGTGGATATGGAGGTTCGAGAAGATAGCGGTAATTTTTCAGGCCGGAGTTCTGGACTTGATGCACAACAGAAGCTTACAGGATCTTCAAGGCAAAAGCTAAACCTCTCTAACAAGGAAAAAATTAGTGCTGATGATTTTGCGAGTCCTTCAAGGAGTTCAAAAGAGAGCAAATCTTTCCATTATAGTGAAGAGGACGTGCAAGAAACAGGTGTTCCTGGTGGGGTACCTAAAGATGGCACGTCAGCTAGTTTTGTTGATGGATATCAAAGAGAGTTGAAACAGGAAGCTAGTTCTGTTGGAGAAGTCTTGCCAAGTAAGAAAAGAAAAACCGAGGAACAGAAAACAGAAGCGAAGGAAGTAGACATTTCTGGGCATGATGATAAGAAAGCTCTGAATCCAGAGATCATCGAGTATCCTGATCCGGATTTCAGTGATTTTGACAAAGATAGGGCAGAAAACTGTTTTGCTGTGAATCAAATTTGGGCTATTTACGATACATGTGATGGCATGCCAAGATTCTATGCCCGTATCAAGAAAGTTTTTTCACCCAGATTTAAGCTGCAGATTACTTGGCTAGAGCCTAATCCAGATGATGAAAGTGAGAATGCCTGGTGTGATGTTGATCTGCCTGTTGCTTGTGGTAAGTTCACCACTGGGAGCTCTGAAGAGACTGAAGATCTTCTAATGTTCTCTCATCCTATAAGTTGGATGAAAGGTGGTGGTAGATGCTCTTACCTGATATATCCTTTGAAGGGAGAAACTTGGGCTATCTTTAGGGACTGGGATATTAAGTGGAGTTCTGACCCGGAGAAGCATAAACCACTATACCATTATGAATTTGTTGAGGTATTGACAGATTTTAATGAGAATGATGGCATTGGGGTTGCCTATTTGGGCAAAGTGAAAGGGTTTGTCAGCCTGTTCCAGCAAACTGCACAGTGTGGAGTTATTTCATTTCATATAGCACCAACTGAGCTGTATAGGTTTTCACATCGAATCCCCTCATTTAGAATGAGTGGAAAGGAGAGGTATGGTGTCCCTGCTGGATCTTTTGAGTTTGATCCTGCTTCTCTGCCTGCTGATCTCAACAAGCATGGTGGTTCTGGTAATGTTAAGATGGCAAATGAAAACCTGGTGACTGAATCAAATAGGTTGTGTACTAATTCTGTTGAAGGCAGAGAGAAACCCATTATGGATTCTAAGAAGATTACAATGCCAAAGAAGCCTGAGCTAGAGAACTTAATGCTTAGAAGATCTCCAAGGGATTTGGGCAAGAAAAATGATCAAGCAAATGCAAGTCAGTGTACAATCCAGGAGAAAGTCAACAAGCATTCAGATGGTAGAAAGGTCAAAAAGCAGAGCAGCATTCTTCAGTTTATGGGAAGTGATGCCTCAAGCCAGTCTGATGTTAAGATGCATTTACGTGCTGGGGATCAAAGTTCAACCTGTGTGATGGAAACTTCTAATGCCCCTACTTCTCCGTCTGTGGTCCACAAAATTGCCGTGCCCGTATGTCATGACTTCAAGGCAGAAAAAACTGAGGACAAGTTTCAATTTGATCAGATATGGGCACTCTACAGTGAAATTGATGGAATGCCTAAGCATTATGCTCAAGTTAAAATAACTGAATTGACCCCTGATATTAGATTGCATGTGGTGCCGCTTGAAGCTTGGTCACCATCAAAAAACCCAATCAAGCCTATTTGTTGTGGGACATTTAAAGTTAAGAATGGTAAAATCAAGGTTTTAACTCGCTCTGCTTTTTCTCATAGGGTAAAAGCTGTAGCCATTAGTAGTAATGTATTTGAAATATACCCAAGAAAGGGTGAGGTTTGGGCAGTATACAAGAATTGCAACTCGGAGTTGGCCGATTCTGAGCAGCATAAGGGTGAATGTGACATTGTAGAAATATTGGAACATAATGACCAGAGCATAGAAGTGGTGGTTCTGTCTCGAGTTAATGGATCTAATTCACTGTACAAAGCTCCAAGAAGCCAAAGGTCCAAAATTGGTTATATGGAAATTCCCCGGGCAGATTTAAACAGATTTTCTCATCAGATTCCAGCTTCTCGGCACACAGGAGACAGAGGTATTCAGATTAAGGGTTATTGGAATCTTGATCCCTCAGCAATTCCTGGTACTATTATTATAGACTGAACAGGATGGGAGTTATGCGGAAACTGTCCTTTTACTCCACACCTTAGTGTAAGTAGGAGCTTTTGCTCTAGATTGCTCCTTGTGATTAGCAAATTTATTTTTCTCTTTCCACTCAGAAACATGAATTGCCTTGACCAATTTTCTTTTGTCACTGGGCCCGTTTTTATGTAACCTGCTAGATGACGAATCTCTCTGGAATTTTTGTTGACTGCTGCGATCAATTCCAGTTTTTGGACTGGGATAAATGTTCCAGCATTTATTTTCAACAGTTTGTCACCTCTGGTTATTTATGTTTCGCCGCACGAAATGTAAAGTTGTGAAGATGGTTCGCCAGTAGTTCGGGTTTTACTGTGCTTGGTTTTAGTCTGCTGCCGTTTCTTTTTCCTTTTTTAGCAGGGCTAAAGAATTGTTATTTGTGGAATGTTGTTGGAACGTAGAAATCTTATTAAGGGGAAGACATTTCCTGCTTGACGTCGTCTGGTCTCCTTAATTCAACTGAATTAGCAGGGTGCTCCTGTTTTTGTGCCACTGTCGGTTTATTAAGTTCATCTCAAGTGTTAAAACTTTGGGACGTGATAACATTGTTTATTTCGATTCCAGAAAGCCACTCAAAGAATGTGCCGAATCAAGAATGGCTATTTTGTCTTCGTGGTTATCTTTTAAAACAGATTTTCGTTTATTTCGTGGGGCAAAAAATAAAATGAAATGAAGTTGGGGCATTCCGAGAATTGAACTCGGGACCTCTCGCACCCTAAGCGAGAATCATACCACTAGACCAAATGCCCGTATTGGCTACTGTAAGCTGGCATTTTTACTTGAGAATAAAACTGTGTTCTTTTTCTTAACTTCATTGCTTCGGTGCTCATTTATGGAAGTCTCTCCCGTATCTCGCGTTGCTGTTTCAGCAATTTACACCTAAAAGGCTCGAATTTCTTAGTAGACGTATCTATATTTTCATTCTTTATAGTTACTCCGCTCTATTTAATTTTCATTACTGATTGCACAAGGTCCCGCTCTCTCTCTCTCTCTCTCTCTCTCTCTCTCTCTCTAATGTGTGCTTGCTATAAATTTGTAATTTTCTTTTTTCCGATTACAACCTTTTTTTGGTCATCAATTTTAATTTTCTTGGAGGAAGCAGACTTTCTTGTTTTCATGAATCAGCGTTTCAAGGTATTTGCTTTTGTTGTTCAAACAGGGTATTACGATTGCACGTTAGGTGTTCGACAGAATGCTTGTTTGAGCTATTGCCATATTTTCGGAAAGAGTATTGCATGCCATAAAGATTACAATTGATATTTGTAATTTTTTTTTTTCGTTGTAAAGGCTATAATACAACAAGTGAAAAGCGACAGCTGGGTAGTTTGTGAAAACTGGAAACATGCTGAAGCAAGTACTAGGCAAGGTTTTGGACAGAATGCTAATTGCAAATGGAGGAGAGAAGGTTATTAGGCCTTGCTTTTATATACCCACTAGCAGTTTGCACCAAGGACAGGTATCTAATCTAGTCATCTGATTATTTAGTATTTCTTGAATGCCCATTTGATTTTATCTTTCGAGTTCACCCAAAGCCAAGTCTTTTATTGATCATAAACATTTCCACGTTTATGCATTAGAAGATACCTGTGTGTACTTGATGCATTAGAAGAAACCTAAAGAACCGAAAATGAAGATGAAATTGGTTCCCTTGTGTGTTTTTACAACATATTTTGGAACATTGGTGTTAGGTTTAATTTTGGTTGTAGAATTTTGAACTTGAAAATTTTCATATTTTGGATTTTTGGATTGACCATCTTCTGAGTTTGATTGTGTTTCTGCACTTAAAATGATTACAGGTACATTGTGCTCCGAGGAGCTTTTTTGGGGTAGAGGATTTCCTTGATGATGATAATAGCCGCCCATATACTTTCAAGAAGGAGAAGAGGTCGAAGAATCCAACCAAGCATATTTCGTTTAAACAACGCACTGTTGCATATATGGAGCCATTTACTCTTGATGTATTCATCTCTAAGCGATTTGTTTCAGCCTCACTCACACATAGGGTGACTAGTAAGCAAGTTGCTGTTGCTGGAACAAACTCTAAAGACATTAAAGCAGCCCTCAAGTCTCGATCAGATATACCTGCATGTTTGGCAATTGGTAGGATTTTGGCTGACAGGGCGAGAGAAGCAGATGTATATACTGCTTCTTACACTCCCAGGGAAAGGGATAAATTTGAAGGAAAGATTAGGGCTGTGGTTCAGTCCCTCATTGACAATGGAATCAATGTTAAAATCTATCTCGACTGAATATGTTGCACTTGTTCTTGAAATTGCCCTTTGGACTGCAACTTTATTTCTTATCAATAGGAAAGGCATAATTGCCATGTTTTGGAGTCAAACAAGCATGTGCATTTTATGCTTTCACTATTGAGATTCAGATATGTGAATAACACTGATTTTATTACTGCAACTTCATTCTAATGTGTTAGTTTTTGGGAGTGCACAACTTGTAGAGGAAAGTACACATATTTCCTTCCCTGAGATTTTGCTTCTCCAAAGAGTTTGCAAGGTCAACAAAATGATGCCAAAGTGACCATAAAGAACCATTTCACCACCATGATTTTACTAAAATTTGTGCAAATTTTTTCTAAAAATTATTTTTCTATTACTTAATTTTGTGCTTATTTTTATTTAAACTTGTAAATATCATTTTACCCCTCCCCGCATTATGAGTAACAGAAAAGTTAACTAGAAGGGCCATGGATGATGATTAATGAAAATAAGGGTGGTCTTAATGGCAGTTCCTTAAATTTCAGGGTTGTTGATAGAATTTCCGTAAATGCAAGAGTCTGGAGGTTTCAATAATATTTGCCGCTTATTAAAACTTCTAAAAAAAAATTTGTAATATTACCACATGAAACGTCATCGTTCTGCCCCTTCTACCCATCACTTAGTTTTGATCCTTTCTAATTTTCCCTTTCTAAGAATTTCTTCCCTGCCGGTTGTCTTTCTTTCTTTACTCTCCAATCCTCTCTCTCTTAAACGGCTTCTGTGAAGGTAATCTCTCTCCTTATCGCTATCGGCATATTGATTTATGCTTCGTCCCTTTATCTTTTTCTTAGGATCGTCTCTCCATGTATGTATATCAGTATATTTTCTTGTATATATGTATGTCTATACTTTAATTCGGGTTGTAATTGCAATCATCATTTCGTTTTTCTATTTCTTATCCTGGTATTGAATCTTGAGTTGATGCTAAATTGATATTGGTTTCTGAGGAATTGGATTGTTCCATGAAATTCTATTCTCAATGGTTATGTTGAGTCATTTGAATCTGTTTAAGTTGAATTAATTTTCAATATTATGAGAAAGTGAAACAATGTAGAGCATGAGCTCCAAAATTTAACTTCTCTTGTGTAATTTTATTTTTCGTATGTTTTGTGTTTTGGAATGAGTTTGTGTTTTATTCATTGAAGTGAATCTATGGTTTCACTGGTCCGAACCTTCTTTTAGCCCTTGTTGTAAATAGCAAATAACAGAAAAATCACAAAATCATTGTTTGCTGGGAAGCAGTTGGCTTAGGAAGCCTGGTTGGTTGGGTAGACTATGGACCAAGAAAATGAAGAGAAGGAAGTTGGGAATGCTGTGGAAGCCTTAGCAGAAGCACCATCAGAAAATGAAACACCAAATTCATTGAAGCTTTGCTTAAAAGCACCATCAGAAAACGGAACACCAAAATCATTGAAGCCTTGTTCTAAAATTGCAAAGAAATCAACAGTTAATGGATTGAATACCAAAAATGCTAAAGTTAGTTCACGCGTTCAGCAAAGAGCCGGAAAGTGGAAGGGACAGAATCTATCAGATAAGAGAAAGGATAGTAGCAGCACTGTAGAAGCAGATTCTAAGAAGCTGAATTCAAGGAACGAAAACCAAAAAGATAACCTTTCTAAGCAAAAGGACACAAAGACGGGCAATCAAAGCCAAAAGAACCAAGAGGAGATTGGTGGGTCAGATAAAAGTCACCAGAAACAAAGGGATGAAGAGAAAAATTCAGTGTCATACAAGAGTTTGAGGAATCCAAAGAACAAAGAAAAACAAAGAGACACAGAAAAGAGCCAAGAGAAGGAAAAGAAGAAAGAAAAGCTCGGTGGTTTGATATTTATGTGCAGCAAGAAGACCAAGCCAGATTGCTTCCATTATCGTGTCATGGGTGTATCAGCTGGTAAAAAAGATCTTGTGCTGGGTATCAAACCTGGACTCAAGCTTTTTCTGTATGATTTTGATCTTAAGCTTATGTATGGGATTTACAAGGCATCCTCTTCTGGTGGCATGAAGCTCGAGCCAAAAGCTTTTGGTGGAGCCTTTCCTGCTCAGGTCACATTTTCATTGTTGTTGGTTTTTGCCTTTTTAGTCAATTTAACCTCATCTGTTCACTGACGAATTTTGAGTTCAGGTGCGGTTTAATATCCACAGGGATTGTCTTCCTCTCCCTGAAAGCATTTTCAAGAAGGCCATTAAGGAAAATTATGATGAAAGGCACAAATTCAAAATCGAGCTTACCCCTAGACAGGTATGCATTTCATGTTTCCTTGGACAGCTTGGTGGCCATTTCCTCTTACATCCTTGAATTTATGATATATTAAATTTTAATTTCTCTCAGGTTAGGAGGCTCTCAGAGCTCTTCCGACCAGCTTCAGTCCCTTCAACTGTATTGCCTGTTCACACCCCATCCTTGCCAAAAGCTCAGAATAGGGATGTTCGTGCAGGAGCAAGGGCATCAAACGGGGAAAACTTTGCTATAGATCCATATGCTAATCCTAGTTCTAGGAGTTATAATAGATTGTCTCTTGAAAGGGATCAGCATACTACATATGGACAGTTCAGATCTTCACTCAGAGAGGAAGTTACCCGTGCTTTGTACTTGACTGAAAAGGAATATCATATTTATGGTCTTCATGGAGAGAGAAAAAACCTGACTAGTGATCACATTGCTGGTCCTTTAGATCCCTACCAGAGAGGTCATGAAAGAGGGCAGCGGCACCTTCTAAGACACTCAGATCCTGTACATTATGATGCTGTCCCTGCATCCAGGGAACCTATTCTTGCTGATCCTCTCTACTTGACTGACAGACAGTACCAGAATTATAATGTCGGTGCTAGACATCAACTGTTGTCTGCAGTTTCTCCTGTAGCGGCATCCATTACTGCCCCTGCTACAACTTTAGAACCTTACTCAAGGGATCCATACAGTATTTACAATTATGGCACTTCATCTGTGAACACGTATCTGCCACCTCCAAGGAGAGAGGACATTGCCTCAGGTTCCTACTCTATTGCTGGATGGAGAGAGACTTACTTAGGTGGAATGGATCCCTTAAGAAGGGGGGAAACTGATCCCGCTGATAGGCCATACTCAACGTATGCTGCTAATGCTCTATCAAACTATAACTGGCAACGTCACTTTGAATTGCCCGAACCTGAGTCCGTTGCTGCACCTGTATCGTCAAGGTACTCTTTCGCAGGTCCATCATTATCCTTCCGGTGACCCATGTTTGTACTGTACTGCTAATTCTTCCCTCTAGTGTTTGTTTCCTATGTGGCAAATTTCTTTCTGTAATGTGACTTGAAATAAAAGCTTAATCATAGAAAACTTGCTATTCTTCTAGAACATTTAACTGCTTTCAAGTCCATTGGCTGTAATAGGAAATTTAAGACTTGTAGAAAGAAAGTATTAGTTGTATCGAGTCATTCATGGTCAGGCCATAAAGTTAGTGGAATCATGTTATCGGGCACTTTGTACCAACGATGGTCGGAAATCCGTTTTGCTCGTGAATTTTGCTCTTGGTCTTCTGTGATTTCTTCTATGAGTGTTTTCCCGGAATTGAATACAGTGTTGTTTTTGGACCTTTAAGCCCAAAAACTCTCATGTACAATCTCGTGTACATTCTTACCCAACAACCACCACCCACCATCTTGTCCAAAACTTCCCCTCTAGCTCGGGGAAATCACGCGTGTAAAACATCGAGTCGTGTCGTGCGGGCGCACATCACATAGATATGGACAAAACAATACAATTAATTATTTCTTTTGATGTTGATGCATAAAGACTTGTATACAAAAGTTTAGTTCTTGCACAACTTCAATAATTACATTGATTAGTAAACTTTTATATTCACACACACTTAACGTGGCAAAGCAAAACAAATATTAAATGAAACTTGATTTTCTGAGTATTTTACTTACGAAGTTCTCACTTATCTAAATTATTAATAGCGTGTGCCGTTGCAGACCGATTAATGATAGTTCTATTTAATTAATTAACACGCGTTAATTAGGGGTAGCTTAAGGGGATGGTTTTAATTAATTAATTTTGCTTCTTTATTTGACCATTAATTTCATTAACACCATCCTTTCCAATATTTTTGTCTATAAATTATAATTGAAAGAATTATGTCACGGCTACTAATCAAATTAAGAATTCATTTGAAATTTTAGTAGTTTCCCTTGTTTATTAAATACCTCGAACTCTTATTTAAATGTAATTTAAAACTAATGTCTGTCACCAACAATTTGATCCATGTTTTTATTATACAATCATTACCTAAGACCTATATATTTATAAATAAATTTCACCATGTATAATATCAGTTCATCTTATTCTTCTGGACGATAACATAGATTATATAGGGATTTATATACATAAATCTAAGACGTGTATTCTTTCTGTGGTGTAAGTAAAAGGATTAACATAACAACACCCCGAGTTAATAAGCAGCCGTGTACTGATAGGCGACCATTTCGCGCTGTTCGGGAGGCACCTGAGTCAGCCGCAGGAGCCCGACTGCGTCTGCGTCTTCACCACTATCCAGTTTTTGGGCTAATTCCCCGTCGGAATTAATCAAGGTATTCCTACAAAAATATTTAAATTAGCGTGTTGACGTTGTCAAGTTACGTGGGTCAAAAGCCATTGATTTGTTGTATATGGCAAAATTGTTAACATGTATTAATTCTATATATTATTTGTCATATTTCATTACAACTTTTACCAATTCCTATACGACAATGTTCCTACTTTTGTCTGTCTGATGAGGACTAATAAAATTTGATGGGAAATTTCTTTAGTCTTTTTCTTTTTTACCAAGATTCCGAACCACCCTATATAATACATACGAAAACTTGCACGTTTCGGTTCTCCGCCAAGGCTATATATTCAGAACCAAACACGTTCTTCTGATTCTCCATTCCAGTCTTCAACTGAAAGTGGACAACTTTCTCTTCAGCTACTTTTGTTTTTGTTAAAATTTCATTAATCTTGTTCCGATTTTTGAAGGAAGGGTTAGTTAAATGGGATCGTGCTTGTCTGGTGATGTGAGAGGAGGCAAACAAGCCGTAGGTGGGACCCAAGTCCGCCTAGTCATTAATCTTGTTCTTACGATCGCATGGTCTCCCTTCCCACTTCACTCAAATTGAGGTATATTCTGGTTATGTCCGCCTAGTACATTTGCAGTTTCACTGCTTTTCCAGCGTGACAGTTTAATCTGAAAGTGAAATTTAGAATATGACTGGTTAAGGTAAATAAAGAAAGAATCCGGCGATCATTGAGAAATTTGATGTTTGATTCATAAAGTCACAAGTTTTTTCCCCCATTGATACGGACCTTGCTTGAGGGCCTACCTGGAAACATTTTTTATCTGAAGAGACAACTAAATCATGCGCTGACATACATAATAAACGTAGAAGTTGAAGCTTGTAATCAACATGTGGCGTTCTGTTATGTAGAACCAAATAACATTCCATCTTGCTCGGAGGTGGTAAGCTTTAATAATAGTAGTCACTCGATGCATCACGTTTCTGCGTGCTTGGATTGTTCAAATTTGCTTTTGCATCCTTCTGTATTCATTCTTTTACTTTTGAATACGTACTGCAGTTGTCTTTATCTGCTTCAAAGTTACGCGACCGTGACATCACTTCAAAGGTATGCACATATGATAGTTGTCTTAACGTTTAACAATATCATGTTCGTCCTGGTAGATTCTGTTATAAAACTTACAGGATTTTTGTTATGTCATAGAGTGATCCCATGACAGTTGTGTATGCAAAGAAAAGAGATGGGACACTGAAAGAGATTGGACGTACAGAAGTCATTATGAACAATCTAAATCCTGCTTGGATTGAAAAGATTTCAATAGCTTATCAGTTTGAGATCGTCCAGACACTGGTGTAAGTTTCTCCTGTTCTCTTCTTTACAGGTCTTTGGCACTTCCTCTCTCCTAGTTACTGTTTATTAAATGTTTTTTCTTTTTCCTTTATTTATTTCTTTTCTTCTTTGACCAGCTTTCGAGTGTACGATGTGGATACCAAATATCACAATATACCAGTGAAGGTTACGTACATTGAAATTTATGATTAAGATTTTGTTTATTATCTTAATTCTGGTGTAAATGGCATACACTTATTTTAGATGATATTTTGTTCAGAGTGAAAGTTTAGAATTATCGAGGCATCTGACCGATCTCATAAGACATGTATTTTCTTAAGATAATTATGACTTCATTTTCTAGTTTTAGAATGAACGATTAATCTATGTTAACATACTATCTCATTGTTACAAAAAAGAAAAAATGACAGTCAAATGGTTTCTGCCATGTCCTAGGGGAGCTACAAATAGAATGAACTAAGTGCAATTATACATGGGAATCCTCATTATTTATGTTAAAAATTAAGTTTTAATTATCCAAAAAATTTAACTGAAAAATTAAAAACCAAAAGAAAACAAAAATAAATTTAAGAAAAAAAAATTTTTTTGTTGTATTAATTTTTTGAACTTGAATTTTATTTTTAGGATAAAATAATAACTATTTAATAACTAATTATAACTGTTATTAATAATTTTTAACTACTTTTTCTTTGAAAAAAATAAACTAATCAACTAATTAAATTATTTCTGAACTTTTTTAACGTTAGTTCAACTATCAAAATTAACTAAATGTATTTAATGATTTAAATTATATTCATATTATAGTAATGAGATTACTGTTGAAGTTTGAAGTTTAAAGTTCAAACTTCTTCATCTGTGTTGCCTGCAATGCTAAAGTTGAATGATCAGGAATTCCTGGGAGAAGCCAGTTGTGTTCTGTCTGAGATTGTGAGAAGGTGTTTTATTAACACACAGTTTATTTGATAAAATTAATAACACTGCCTTTTAACCTCACTTTTACCTTGCGGGCTCTGAAAAGTCAGTTGTTCGTTGATAAGTATACAGGGACAGAGCAATATAGTTTTCTCTGGATTACATTTCTAGCGGCTTCGAGTTGAACTTTATGGTCGCAGTTGATTTTACGGGTAATTAACATTTAACGTCTATATATATATAAAAGAAGAGATATTACTTGTTAAAGATAAATTTGCCTTTTTAATTTATCTCATTTTGTACTTCCTTATTTTCTCTCTTATTGGGTCTGATTTCTTCTTATCTCTTGTTCATGTTTTTAATGCATAATCATCCAGCTTCAAATGGGAACCCTCGAAATCCAGAATCTTTGCACTACATCGATCCTTCAGGCCGATTGAATTCTTAGCAGCGGGCAAGGTTGCGCTACAACTGACACACTTAAATGCTTCTGTGAAGGTTATGAAATGTTCATTTTGCACATCGCTTTGTCCTTAGAAGTTGCCTTAGACATTCAAGTTCTGTCTTATTGGAATACATTTTTTTAACCCTTATCCTGGTGCAAGTTTGATTTGATCACAAGAGACGTACTAGCCAAACTAGTGGGCAGAACATTTGCTTAAATACATATTAGCTCTAGGCTTGTTTTAGTTTGTAAAGAAATTGGTGAGAGAACACCGTCAATGAGTGTATTGGCCACTGAATTTGTTTCCAAATCATTTACAGGCAATAATGGAAGTTGGGGAGGTTATACAATTTTACGATTCTGATAGACGCTTTCCGGCTTGGGGTTTCGGTGGGAAGACATTCGATGGCTTTATATCACATTGTTTTAACTTGAATGGAAGAGCGGGTGGCTCTGAGGTAAGATAACAGGAGAGTTTGTAGCTTTACTGTAATAAATTATGTCTCAAGTTGAATTGGTTGCCATGTTTTCCAAGAATTTTCATTTTCTACAGGTTGAAGGAGTTGACGGCGTCATGGCTGCTTATGCAAGTGCTCTGCAGAATGTTGCTTTGGCAGGACCAACACTGTTTGTTCAAGTGATAAACATGGCAGCACGGATTGCTGGTCAGTTCCTCTCACACGACAGAAGCAAGTACTTCGTCTTGCTCGTTATCACGGTGAGTGAATTATTGGATTTACTGTTTTGATTTTTCTTCTTAAATTCTATACAGGTGATTAATCAATTTACAATCTTCTATAGGATGGAGTTCTCACAGATCTTCAAGAAACGAAAGATGCTTTGGTAAGTGCATCTGATCTTCCCCTATCAATTCTTATCGTGGGAGTGGGAGGTGCGGATTATATGCAAATGGAGGTAAACAATATTTTTCCCACTTAATTCACACACTCAGTTAATTATTTTCTTATCGGCACTGTCCCTTTATCCCCTCGTTTTGAATGGTCCAATTTAGAATGTATATCCGTGGTCTTAGTCTTGTTGGCAGATTCTTGATGCCGATAATGGCCCTCGATTAGAGAGTTCTGCTGGTCGGGTAGCTACTCGAGACATTGCACAACTCGTTCCAATGCGAGTGGTTCATAGTGAGTGCACATTACACCTCCTTCTCCTTGCATTTCCTGTAACAGTTAATGACATAACACCTGTCACTTCACATATTTCTTGCAATTGTCAAAAGTCGCACTCGGCATCTTTTGCAACAATTGAAACATAAATATACCAACTGAAATAAAACAGAGACAGCAGGGCAAAATAGGGACAAGAACTAAACAAAACAGTAACAGGGACGAAGTTAAACCAGTAGCAAAAGGTGTTTTTGAGATCAAACTATGAGCTTCAGTGTCTAGTAAACTTCATTGAGAAATGGCGTTGTTATTCCTGATGGTGCATTGAAGATTCAACTGAATCTTCTTTGAAACTTCGAATATTCTGTATTCATAAAGCACAACATAAGCCACCACACGTCACATAAGATGAATATATACACCACAGCCTAATGTTTTCTCAACACAATTCAAAAGAAAAAGATAATAAAATCAGGTCTAAGGTCTAAGAGTACTAGAAGAAAGAAATAAGGTGATCCTACAATTTCTATGTATAGAAAATATGTCGCCGAGTGTTGAAATGGATCTTTTAAAGGAAAAACATAGAATAGTAATGTGTGTGTGTGTGTGTGTGTGGTTTGATGCATCAAATACATACCATTTTGTGATGTAAGTGGTGTATGGTTGTATTAAGATCACCTTCCCAACACCCTTCAACCTGTCGAAAGTCTTACTTTACTTCCTTCAATCTTGGTGCCTTTAAGACTCCTCTAGAGAAAATTTTCATCTTGGGGCGTTCTTTCAAAAGCAAATATATCAAAGATGGGAATCTGAAGGTGTAATTTCCAGAACAGAAGCTTGTGAGACTTTTTAGATCAGAAAGGATCAAAAACTTCAATTTGCTGAAAATAATCTCGTTGTTTGCTGCATCTCCCTCGCTCGCTACTACTTCGGTCATCTTATTGCATCCCGTTATCTTCATCGCTTCTAGTTGCACTAGACTTTTTGCTGTGGAGGATGTTACCATGTTTATCAATTCCTTGCAATCCACCACTCGGAGTAGTTTCAAATACCGGAAAGATGCAGAGGACGGCATTAGATGTTTCATATTGTTACAACTGGATACTTGTAGAATTTCAAGATTTTGAAAAACCATGTACAATTTGGAGTTTTGTCCCCACAGGTGCTTCAGATCCATAAGTTCGCTCAGCTTTAAATCTTTTATTTGGGCCAGCTTCCCCACATGTTTCTCGGCCTGTCCTCCATTTGAGAATAACTCTTTGAAGGAACTACGAGTTAGTTTGAGCTTTTCCAGATAGAGAAATCTCTGAAGTAAAACAATAGGAATAGCTTCTGATTCATCATTGCAAATCTCAAGAACTTTGAGTTTGTGACAAAGGTATTCCGGAAACGGTCTCTGCAATATCATTGTGAAATCCTTGCTGCTCAGTCTCAATTCCTCCAAGTTTGTAAAAACCTGGACAGAACCAGAATGGAATTGGTGTCCTCTCAAAAACAATTTAACGGAACATAATCATATAAGGTGAGTTCATATTTCCGAGCAGTGGGAACACTTGCTCCTAGAACATAGATATGATATGATCTGAACACGGTATCACAAAAAGCAATGGGAAAATTTTCTACCATTACAATTGTAACTAATTTTTTTGGGAAGAAAATGAGTCTCACAGCTTTTCAACCAAAAAGAGTGGCTTTTGCAACGGGACATCAATAAGTTGGTACTCATTATTTTCCTGGAAGCTAAATAATTCTGAAGTGAAGCACTTTAGTTTCTTGCAATGAAGCACGTTTAACTTCATTAACATCGGCCATTCTGAAGTGTGTCTTCCAGGATAGAAAGCTCTAAGCTCTGGCAGCAAACCTAGTTTCAGTACAGTTAACTGAGGAAAGAAAAATGTAGCATCCGCTTCTGCTTCATCTTCCTTAGCAACAATTTCCTCCAAAACTGTACAATTGAATATCTGAAGGTGCTGAAGCTGCTCAAGTCTTTTTGCTGTAGAAGATTGAAATATATATCTTAATTTATTACGGTCACTCACGGTCAAACATGTTAAATTTTGAACATTACAAGACATTGCTGAAAGTTGGTTATGCCAGATCTTTGCAACATTAATTGCAGACAGTTCCAAGGCCTCCAAGGTGGGGAGCACAACCTACAGAAAGAGTTATCAGCTCAATGTTCTTACAAGTAAAAGATAATAGTAACAAGAGAATAAGGTTATCATACCTTTTCATTGAAAAGTGATGTGAGACTATGAAGCTCATTGTCCGAAATGATTTCATTGGACCATGTTTCAGTAGTTGCTGAATACTTATGCCTTGCTTGCATCATCAAAGGTGTCTTGACCATACCTGAGAAGCTTGTGAACTGTGGAAGAGTTTCAAGAATCAGAGATCGTAATTGTGGTAATTCAATCTCAGAGATCACCTCTTCATTTCTGACATCATATTCTATTCCCAAAGCAAAAAACTCTTCCAAATTGTTGCACGTAATCACTTCAATTGTTTGAAGAGAGGGGAGGAATTTGGCAATTGAGAATGAGAAACAATTTTTTAATTTATCACACCTTTCCACTTTTATGGTTCTTAAATTGCAGAAAGACTCCACTTTGAGTTGACCACCATGACATATACACTCCAAGTAATCAAATTGTCAAGAACTAGTGACTCCAAGAGAGGGAAAACATCACAAAGTAAATGTTCTGAATCAACGATACACAAGAAATATGGATTATTTTGGACATTGAGATGTTTCAGGTGCGACAAACCATCTCCATCCAATTCATAAAGAACATTCCTGAAACCCTGGAATTCGTCTAAACACAAGTATTCAGCGTTCTTCATGCACTGCCGTTCCTCCAAGCAAACGCTAGGGTTGAGCTTCAGTTTCAGTGATCCATCAGTCTCATCATCATGAAACCAGTCCCAGTTATCCCCTATGAGTATTCTATACCTTTCCAGCTTTTTGGAGAACAAGCTACTTGGTAGAATTCTGGCATCAAGAATATGTATTTCTAGAGAGCTCAAATGAATCAAATGCTTCAAATCATCAAGACTAGCATTACTTCTCTGCATGTTGAGTCCTTGAAACTCCCATTGAACAGGGCAATTAGCCAAGAACAGTTCTTCCAGTTGGGATAACCTTGATATGACCTTTGGTGCAATAACTTTTAATTTGGAACAATTGCTCAAATCTAGCAACTTTAGCTGAGTCAAATGACCTATTTCTCTTGGCAATTCCTCGATTTTAGAACCTTGCAAGCTGAGAATTTCTAGTTTCTTGAGCTCTCCAATAGCAGTTATGTCTCCAAGTACATCATAATCAAGACATAATGTACGAAGGTCCATTAGGAGATTAATTGATGACGGTAATGACAATATCTGCATTCCAGTAAAATTTAAGACTTTGAGCTTTGTCATGCCCGTGAAAATGCTGTCAGGTACTTCCAAAGAAGAATCCTCAGTAAAGATATACAAAAATTCAAGTCGAGGACATTCCAACCTTCCAAGAAGCTCAGTAATATTACTATCATATAATGATATTGCAGTGCATTTTTCCATTGTATCCTTATCTGGCCATTTCCTTTGACCAACCTCATTTCTGATTGTAAATACATTACAGTCTCTAGATGCAATTGATAGTGCAACATCACGAACAACATCATGCATGGAAAACCATTTGTTAGTATGACCATCAAGCAGCAAACAAGCGTCTTTGAGCTCATCAACCAATGCATGCACTTTATCTCGAGCTTCTTCCGTGGAATTGATGCCTTCCCATATACCCAAACCTATTCCATATTTCAGCAGGTCTTGAGTCTGACCTTCTTTAGAACATATCATTAGACTACACTGCAAGAAAGTTTTCTTGAGTTCCTCATCTCTTAAATACTTGTAACTCAACTCTATAGCTGAATATGGCTTTGCAAGAACTCCTCTGAAGTTTCCCGGGGAAGGCTTCCTCAATTGCCGCAAGGCATCCTTCCATACAGATACGCTACTCTTGTTTCTTAATGCTTTTGCTATTGTAACAATGGCAAGGGGCAAACCTCCACATTCTTTAGCTGCGTCAGTTGCCACAGATTTTAATTCACCTTTTCCAGCACAATCACCTGCCATCTTCTTTAATAGACTCCAAGCTTCTTCTTCGTTTAAAATATCAACCAGGAAAGGTTTAGCGCCCATACTCTCCAGCACATGACGATTTCTTGCGGTCACCAATATTTTACATCCCCCACAATCATTTCCAGAAGGAATTCCTACTGTCTCTAAATCAAGATCCTCCCAAATATTATCTAAAATTACAAGGATCTTGTTCTCATTCTTCAGTTGTGCCTATAGCTTCCTTGCTCTTCCAGATTTATCACTCTCCTCGCTAAATCTCAAACCTAGCTTTGCTGCAATTTCTCCTTGAATCTTTCCTATATTCAGATTCTCCAATACCTCTGCAAAAACTATCTCTTCAAAGACCTTATTATTCTTGGCTTGCTTAGCAGCTTCCTTTGCAAGTATCGTCTTCCCAACACCACCCATCCCGTAAATCCCGATGATGTTGACATCTGGATCACTCAATGCATTTTGTATGCCCCTTAAAGTTGATATTCTTGATTCAAATGACTCATAACCATTGAAATACGTAAGCCATGTCTCCTCTGGAACTGTATCGTAGGAAATTTTATCAAATTTCTCAGCTTCTTTCTTGAGTCCAACGACAGCCTTGTGCTCAACTGCTGCTTTCTTGCTAAGTTGACAGCGGTTCTTCAAATTAGGACATAGCCCCCTGAAACATTTCTTATTTGCTCTCTCTTCATCTTCAATCAACTTCTCCTCCTCAACAATGATCTTGTCAACCGTAATCAGCCACTTCTCAACTCTCTTTTCAATTTCTTCCCCTCTTTTTCTAGCATCAACAACCTTATTCTGCACACTCTCTCTTGCATCCGCCAGCTTCTCAACTCCTGTCTTCAGATTCTCAAAGTTGCTACCGTAGTTACACAAATAACTTAATTTATGTCCGATGGGAGCGAACAAGCACTTGTAAACTTCTAAAGCAACAGTAACCATGATATCGACCATGTTCAACGCCCTTTTCCTCTCTGTTCTTTGTTTTTGTTGAAGATTTGAAAAGCAGATTCCAAGCAAACCAAACAGAAATAAACACAGGAGCAAAACTAAATTACAGAATACCAGTGACAACAACACACAGAGTAGCAAAAAGCAAAGTGTTCTTGATATCAAAAGATAAAAATAGGTGAAACTTTTGATGGAACATAAATGGAAAAAAGGAAGTGATTTGGTTGCAGAGAAATTTGAAAGGGGAAGGGTGACAAAAAAAACACCAATAACCCAAAAAAAATAGCTAGCCAAGCTATCTTATTGATATCAAAAGATCAAAGCAAAGGATTTCTAGATGAAGTACAAATGCAAAGACCGGACAGAATCGGATGGCAAAATCAAAAACGATTTGGGTGATAGAACTAGAAGAAGAAGGAGAAGTATTCAGAGAATTTGAGAGGCTAAGGATGATGAAGAGATGCAGCGGTAGGACATATGTGATCTCAAGACATAACCTGAAATGCTAGAGGTTGACTGGTCACAAGCGAAAATAACAAAAGGAGTTAAGGGAGAATAATGCAAAAACCACAAAACTAAGAGATTAATGCTTATTCAGAAAAAAATTCAACAGTGTAATGATTCAATCATGCAACAAGTTTTATCTATGAGGTAGGAAGACAACTCATGCATGCAAGTCCAGTTCAAATTTGAGATTAAAAAAAAAAAATGATAGGTAAGCTCCAACTAACAATTTTTTTTGTCACCTTTGACCTAAATTTGACTCGAATATGAAAAAGTTTTAAATGCGGAAATTTAAATCATATGTTTACATTTCATACATGATCATTAAATAGTTATTTACTATTAAGTAAATAAAATGATTATACATTGAAATATTTATCATGTAATATTATTATTTCGGAATAAGATTTTAACATTTGTATCCTCACTAATTTGCAAATACCGTAGCATTATCTATGGACAGTCATTTGCCGTTATTATTTCACTCATTTACAGTTCAGAACCTGTGAAGTGTTTGAAAGAACTACAATCAGCAAAATATCTACACCTAATCAGCAAAAGGAAAGGGTAAAGATGTTATTTTCAGTGTGGCTGGCGGACAATGAATAGCAAAGGATGAGAGAAACAAGTGGCGTCGACGCAAGAAATTGGAAATTGAAAGGGACCCTAACACTTTTCTAAGTCGCTTGTAAAGTTGAAATACAAATTCTGTATTTTAATTAATATAATAAACAACATGTCACTTATTTAACAGATGTCATTTAACTGCACCACACATGACCATTATTACTAAGCATCTCATCAACTCAGATTATTCCACAAATCCAACAGACTTTGATTAAGTTTGATTGAATCCGCATTCCTCAGTTGAGGAGTAAATGAAAAAAAGAAGATAAAGCAATCATATAATACGACCTGTGGAGGTAAGGTGAGTCCTTGATGTCTTTGGGGCATTTTACCAAACAGATTATGTGCACGAAATTTCTCCCTTCACATAGTCCACCTGCCCATAACAACGAAACAGATATTTTAGTCTGTCTACCCAGAACCTTGAATAACAGGGGAAACAATTGCAACACTTGCCCTAAGATTCCTGCAATTATTGCAAATGATGCCCTATCTTTTCCCGTGAAATTACACATTAACCCTCCCTTTCTCTTTTTTTTTTTTTGTTTATTTATCTAATTTAGACCCTAAGTTCTGTACAGTTCATATCCTGTTGGTGGAGGCAAACATTAGGCAACTTCTAAAACAATAGTAACTCCACCATCTTCAACCTTTTTTTTTTTTTCCTGGTTCCAGAAATTATGTGAACGTAATTTATAAACCAAATAGCTAACAAATTTAAAGTGCCCTTCCTCGGATAGAAGATGAAAACAGGGAAAGTGTTTCTTCAGGGAGATTGAATTAATACAAAGAATGGCTGTCACTAAATGGGATGGCAAAATAGCAACTGATCTTAATACTGGCAATTAAACGACGAATAAAGAAATTTATAGACAAGAAACAAGGTGCTTATAAAAATATATATTTTAATTATAGCTCCGATGATCAATCTCCGGAATTTAAGATCCGATGTCGGTCGGTCGATCGATCGATCTCACTGATGCTTTTACATTTTCTCTGACCTGTAAAGATTCTCATATTAAAGAGGAAAAAAAAAATGACCTGCTAAATAATGTAAATATTTTTCTTTGTTTAATGTTACTAGTCTTAAAATATCATTTCCTTCTCTCTCTCGGAAGAAAAATGAACGGGAAGTGATGCAAGTCAATTTCTTTGGAGCATTTCGTCAAATAGGTTATACACATGCAGAGCTCCTGCGCTTGCTCAACTGCTGCTGTCAGTTGTAAATGATGCTGAGAATGTCGCACTTGGAAGACCTCCAGAGCTTTTCTACCAAGATTTAATGACCCACATGTAATTTGATCATTTGACAATCGGGATACCAAATCTGATGATTAATGATAAAAACTAATAGAGATGATATAGTTAATGATGAATTTAGAATGATAAGAGTGATAAACTTTCTTCAAAAGAAAACATTTTACCTGAATCACTACAGTACAGTACTGAGTACACATAAATTATAATCCCAAATACTTGATCAAGAGTAATTAATTTGTTGAAAAGCAGAAGAAAATGACAGAAACATCAGACAATTCTACACAGGACAACAACAATTATTGTGCCATCTTCCTTGCTACTGCTACTCACCATCTTCATCCTGCATGAAAGCAGATTAGTAAAAATGAAAATGCAATAAACAATAATAGAAATAATATAATAAATCAGCAGAACAACCAAGAGATCACATTATACAAACCTCCTCATCCTCTTCATCTTCACCTTCATCCTCAGTCTCCTCTTCTTCTTCATCCTCAGTCTCCTCTTCATCCTCTCCCTCAGGGTTTTCAGCCTAATTTTTATCAATAAACAAAGTTAACTGACCACTCAAATTATGCTACTAACTCCAAATGGAGATAATTAAGGCTGTCTTTAGTATTACTATGGAGTTGCTGTGAAACAAAATTAATAATCGTCGAAGTACAAATGTGTCAGTCACTGTATTTTCTTCCGTAACAGAACACGACAGTCCCAAACTAAGTTTTAAGGTATTCGTGAATACGCACCAATTTTGCATGCAAGTATTGTACGGTGGTATTAAGGTCACCCCTCCAGCACCATTCATTGCCTAGAGAATGCAGCCATACTTCCTGCAACTTTGGTGTGCTTAAATCTCCTTGAAAAAAAATCTTCATTTTGGGGCATTTTCTCACGGTTAAATCTGTCAGAGATGGGAATTTCAAGGCGTAATTTCCAGAGCAGAAGCTTCTGAGAATTTCTAAACATTCAAGTGTCAGTATCTTCAGTTTACTGAAAACAATTTGATCTTCTGCATCATCTCCCTCGTTTGCTACTACTCCTGTCATCATTTTGCATTTCCCTATAATCATTCTTTTGACGCACTCCAGACTTCTTACTGTTGAGGATGTTGCCAAGTTCGTCAATCCATCACAAGACCATACTTCGAGAGTCGTTAGATTCCGAAAAGATGCTGAAGGTGGCAACAGATAAATCAAATTGTGACACTCATGTACAACTAAAGATTGAATATTTTGAAGAAATTTTGAGTCCAGTTGGGATTCTCCGTATGCGAATATCTCGTTGTATGAACCAAATTCTAGATCCAACTTTTCCAGATTGTGAAATCTCTGAATTAAAGCATGAGGAAAAACAGTTGATTTGTCCTCCACTACCTGAACACCTTTGATTTTGTCAAAAAGGTGTTCTGGAAACTGGCCTTTCAATATCATTCTGATGACCTTTCCATTTAATGTCAGATCCTCCAAGTTAGGAAAAACCTGGAGATATATCAATAGACAAAAACAAGTTGGAATTCGTGGACTCGAGAGGTTTTTCCTTATAGTTTTTTGTATCGTCAAAAAGAAATGGCTTCATACCTTTTCAATGAAGAAGAGGGGCTGTTGTGCAGGGATATTATCAATTTCCTCAAAGCTAAATGATTCTGAAGCAAGCATCTTTACTTTGTCACAATCATACACCTTCAATTTCCTTAAAGCTGGCCATTCTGAAGTGTGCGTTCCAGGATAAAAAGCTTTAAGTTCTGGTAGGTTGCAGAGTTTCAGGAAATTTAGCTGTGGAAAGACAAACCTACAGGCTGCTGCTTCTCCTCCTCTTTCTTTGGCAATTATCTCTTCCAGAACCGTGCAGTCGGATATTTCAAGCTGTTGGAGCTGCACCAAGTTTCTAACCATCGAATATGAAAACAGATATTTTAACTTACCACAGTCCCTAACAATCAAGCGTGTTAAATTTTCAACACAGGAAGACATTGCCGGAAGTTGGTTGAGCCAGATCGATTCAAAATTAACAGTAGACAGTGTCAAGGACTCCAGTTTGGGCAAGACAACCTGAAGAAAGTTAAATGGAGTTATAATATCTTATATATCACGGATTCAGAATCCTCAGGTGCAGAAATCCGCCAGATTTTACAATGTGTGCTAAAACGTTCACATCAGAGAATGACCCTATCAGAAGAGTAGAGCATGCCACAACGATAAAGATTTCAGTAAGATAACATTTAACTTCACATACAAAGTGTAGCTTACCAAAATTCTAATTAAAAAAAAAAATTCATCCTAATTACACTATTCTTTTGATAATTGAAATCAATTACTGATACATATAACTAAGTAATGCAATTGCATTTGCATATTCAACAATTTGAATAACATACCTTATGATTAAAAAGTGATGTGGGAGGATCAAGATAATCCTCTGAAATGATTTCACTGGAAAAATGATCATCTGTCAGTTCATTCTCTCTATTTTGCAATGTGGAAGTTTTCACTTCGTGGAAAAAGCTTGTGAACTGTGGGAGAGACTTCAGAGTCAAGCTACGTAATTGATGGAACACAATCTTATCAACATCGTCTTCTACGGTTCCGAAAATCTCTATGATATTCTTGCATTCAATCACCTCAATTGTTTGTAGTTGCGGAAGGTATCCAGCAGTAGAGAATGAGAAAATATTCCTCAATTTATGACACTTCCTCACTTTCATGGTTCTTAATTTGCAAAAAGACTGTGTTGTGAGTTGAACACCACATATCTTCTCCAAATTAATCAACTTGTAAAGAGATAATGATTCCAAGATGGGGAAAACATCAAATGCTAGCAACTCCATTGAGTCGATGATTGACAAAAAACATGGATTATTTTGCACGCGGAGATGCTTCAATTCTGAAAAACCATCTTCGTCTAATTCATAAAGTACACTCTTGACGCCTTGCAATTCATCTAAACATAGGTCTTCCACGTTCTTGACACCCTTCAAATCCTCCCCGCAGATGTTTGAACTGAGCTTGAGTTTCAAAGTTCTTGAACTCTGGCACTTCGCAAACCAATCCCAGTTTTGTCCTACGAAGATTTTGTACCTTTCCAGCTTTCTGTTAAGCAACCCCTTTGGTAAAATTATCTTGGCGTCATCAATATTTAATTCTAAAGCAGTTAAATTAGGCAAATGCTTCAACTCGTCAAGGCTAGCCTTAGTTCTTTCAATGTTGAGTCCTTCAATCTCCCACTTTGTTGACGTGTTGCCCATATACAACTCTTCCAATCCGGATAAACTGGATAAAACATTTGGTGGAATAACTTTCAGATCGTAACAATTAGTCAAATCTAACAACTTCAGCTTAGTCAATTGAGCTAGTTCTTCTGGCAACTTTTCAATATGAGAACGAAGAAAGCTCAGGACTTCCAGATTTTTCAACTTCCCAATAATGGCTATGTCTCCCAATTTGTTTTGATCCAGACATAGTGTTCGAAGGTTTACTAGCAGTTGAATTGAAGAAGGCAATGACAATAACTGCATTCCGGTCAAATCTAAAACCTGAAGCTCTCTCATCCCTGAGAAAAAATTCTCAGGGATTTGGAAAGAAGAATCCTTGGGTTTGATAAACAAAAATTTGAGTTTTGGACATTGCAACGCTTGAGGAGGTTCGCTAATATGAATATTACTTAAGGAGATTTTGGTGCAATTTTTCAGTGTATCCTTGTCTGGCCAGTTCCATGAAATAGCATCAACTCTCACAGCTAGAACATGGTGATATCTAGATGCAATCGCCATAGCAACATCACGAACAATGTCATGCATAGAAAAACATTCGCTGACACTACCATCAAGCAGTAAACAAGCAGCTTTCAGTCTTTGCACCAATGTATATACTCTGTCCCGTGCTTCTTCCATGGTATTGATCTCTTGAAATAAACCCAAACCCATCCCATATTTGAACAAGTCCATAATATGAACATCACGGCTGAATCCAATTAGACTAGAAAGCAAAAAAGTTGATTTGAGTACCTCGTCTTCTAAGTGATTGTAACTCAATTCTATAGTTGAATAAACCTTTGATTGCATTCCTGTGAAGTTTCTCCAAGAAGGTCTTTTCAATTCACGCAGACCATTCTTCCATTCAAAAAATCTCTTATTCCTTAATGCACTTGCTACAGTAACAATTGCAATAGGAAGACCTGCACATTCCTTGGCTACTTCCATTGCTACAGTTTTCAATTCATGATTTTCAATACATTCACCTGCCATCTTCTTGAACAATCTCCAAGCTTCCGTATCATTTAACACGCCAATCATGAAATTATTTTGAGAATTCATTTCCCTCGACAGTACATCTTCACTTCTCGATGTAAACAATACTTTACATCCCTTATGATCATCTCCATAAGGAATTCCAACTGCCTCCAAGTCAAGACCGCTCCAAATATTATCCAAAATTACAAGGATCTTCGTCTTTTTCTTAAGTGTTGCCTGTAGTCTTCTAGCTCTTCCAGATTCAGTTTCCTCTCTCAATTCCAGACCCAACTCATCAGCAATTTCTCCTTGAATCTTTTTTATGTCTGGAATCTGAGATACTTCTGCAAAAAGAATCAGATCAAACAGCTTTTCTTTCTTGGCCTGCCTAGCAACTTCCTTCACCAGCTTCGTCTTGCCAACGCCGCCCATCCCACAAACCCCAATAATACTGACATCAGGATCTCTCATTTTGATTAAAATATCCTTCAAAGTAGACATTCTAGATTCAAAAGACTCATAACCTTTATCAGAAGTCAGCCATGGTTGTTCTGGGACAGTAAGATAAGAAACTCGATCAAATTTCCCAGCTTCTTCCCGGAATCCGACAACAGTCTTCGCTTCCTCCACTGTTTGCTTGCTCATCTGATAGCGAGTCTTCAAATCAGGACACAGCCCCTTGAAACATGGCTGCATTACTTTGTCTTGGTCATTTTTGATGGTCGTCTCCACATTTTTCAGCCACTTACTAACATTCGGTTCAATCTCTTCCCCTTTACTCTCAGCTTCATCGACCTTATGCCGCACAACGTCTCGTGCATCCTTCAGCTTCTCAACTTCAGCCTTCAGATTGTCGAAGTTGGACTTGTATTTAAGCAGATAACTAAGACACCGTCCTACCGGAGCAGCCAAGCACTTGACAACTTCCAAAACAACACTAAAAACAATATCCGCCATTTCCAAACAAATTAAATACAGTAGAAAGCAGAATATAACTACCAGTAGAAGAAGAAGAAGAAGAAGAGAGCTGGACAGAATTACAGATGCGGTCGGCTAAGGTTCATGCAAGAAGAAGATAACAAATTTCCATTCCATTATTTCAGGAGTAATTATTGATAGCTTTGGTGGGGTCATTTCCAAGACTTCTCCAGTCAATTAGAAATAAAAAAAAATCATAAAGACCTGCAACAACTGTCTGGCAGGCAGTAGATAGACTTGAAAAGCATTTAATGAAATATTTGTTAAGTTGAAAATGATACTGATATTATCATTTCAGTATTAATGACGCCCAAATCTTCTTCTGGGAGAAGTCGTGATTCCGAAAAAGACTAACATTTTTGCTGTCCATAAACAAATTCTAATGGTATATCATGTGTATATTTATTTATTAAAATTATTAATTAAATTATTATATAAATAATATAATACAATAAAAATATTTTCAAACATTTTATACTAGTATTAACAAAATTTATTTTATTATGCAATTTTTATACGTCACTTGATAAAGTTCCATTAAGAGTGCATCTATTTTAAAACTTAATCAACAATTATTACAACAATGTTTAAAATAGATAAAAGGAAAAAGAAAATCAAATGCATCGATATAATTATCTATACTGACTCATGCAATTAAGCTTAACAAACAAACTACATGTCTGTTTTACAATCTTCTTACTGATGCAACATATACCCACTTTCGTAATTATCGGGCTGGATAAAGAAAAAAGAATGTAATCCGTATAGATTGTATGTTCTTGTGAGCAACAAACCGTCTATAATGTTGGTACAGAGACAACCCAAAACAAAATATTAATGGTGAACCTTGATCGAAAGTAACATTGTCTCAACACTGTCGTATCCTGATTCCTCCGATTCCTCCTCGTCAGTCACCTCCGACATGGATAAAATCACCGGACGTTCAGCCTAGTTTTATCATATACACGGAACTAACAGTGAGTTTTAACTATCAATTAATCATTTTAACATTAAAAAGAAACATGATTAAGTGGGAAAAATCAAAAGATCAACAATCGAACCTCTTCTTGGATGTCCTCTTCATTTTCCTCATCTTCGGACTCCTCTGAATAATGGACGTTGCGATGTTTAGCCTAATATTACAACGACTCATATCAGTAACAGAAAAATTAAGACAAACTTACCATTTGTTTCGGATTGAGGTGTTATGATTTTTAATCCACGGCTTTTGTGAAATGGAATCTTCACTGGTAGCAAGTCAAATTTATTTACAATTATCAAATACTTTAATTGTTGTGTTTTCAAAATCAAGTTAAAACATAGCAGTTAGTGCTGGGTTTTAACTACAATCAACAGAAAAATCCTATAACTGCTACAAGATCGATAGAAAAGAGATATAGCTTAATGAAAAGGTGCATACCATTTTTTCATGCATGTGTTGTATGGTTGTATTCAGGTCACCTGACCAAAACACTTCATTCTGTCCCCAATTTTGTACTGCCCGTAACCTTGGTGTCTTTATAACTCCTGCAGAGAAAGTGTTCATCTGGGGGCATCTTGTCACAATTAATTCTTCCAAGAATGGAAAATTGAAGGCATAATTGCCTGCGCAGAAGCTTGTAAAACACGATAAACCTTCAAGAAATAACCACTTCAGTTTGTTGAAAACAATTTCATCTTCTACATCTCCGTCAATTGCTACTATTTCTGTGATCATATAGCAATCAGATATTCTCATTTCCCGAAGCTGCAGCAGACTTTTTGCTGTTGAGGGTGATACTAAGCTTATTAGTCCATTGCACATGCATATCTTCAGAACTGATAGATTTTGGAAAGGTGCTGTAGATGGCACCAGATTTGTCAAATCGTCACAGCCCTTTACTTCAAGAATTTCAAGATTTTGAAGAAACACGTCTAACTTGGAATCCGGTTTCCATAAGTACTCCAGCCACCAAAGACGATCTAGCTTTAAGCTTTTTATCTGTGCGATCCTCTCAGCAAGTTCCTGGTCCTCTCCATAGGAAAATATTTCTCGGTATGAACACTCAGTCAGTACAAGCTTTTCCAGATTGTGAATATTCTGAAGCAAACCAACTGAGAAAACAGCTGATTTGTCATACAAGACGTGAAGAACTTTATATTTGCAAAGCTGGCCCTGCTGCCGTATGATGGTGAAGTCCTCTTTTCTTAATGCCAATTCCTCCAAGTTGGGGAAAACCTGGTCATCAGTCAAACAAAAGCTAGCTGGAGTTGATGTTACCTCAAACAATTTCACAGAACATATAGTAAAACATACATCTTTTCAAAAAGAAAGAGAATAAAAAATTTTGAATTAATGGTCAGGACACAAACTAACGAATATGGCAAAAAGTTCTGCCTTCAGATCCTACTTTGAGTTGAAAGGGAAAATATTGTAGACCCAAGAGATCTATGGCACAAAATTTTCTCTCCTATTTCACTCTTCTACTCTGGACCCAAAATAATAAATTTTGAGTTCCAACAATTCAACCAATAAATTCCTGACATTTGTTCATGTAATCATGTTTGATAGAATACACTAGAACTATTTAATTTAATAAGATAAAACACTCTGCTCAGAGGTGCAGCAGCTCTTTATATCACTTGAGTTATTTTCTAAAAGCAAGCGGGTTTCATAATTTGTACCTTCTCAAGCAAGAAGAGAGGTCGTTGAGCTGGTATACCGAGTTGGCCCTCGTTAATTTCCTGGAAATTAAGAGATTCTGAATTGAATATCTTTACTCTGTCACAACCATATACTTCTAACATCTTTAACCCAGGCAATTCTAAAGCATGTATTCCAGAGTAGAAAGTCATAAGATGCGGTAGTTTCCAGAGTTTCAGGGAGATTAAACTTGGAAAGACAAACATAGCATTTGCTTCAACAGCTGTTCCTTCACTAGAAACAATCTCCTCCACTCCACAACGACCGATATGGAGCTTTTCAAGCTCCAGAAGGCTCTTGGCAATGGAGACTGGAAAGACATTTTTCAAACTCTCACATTCAACAATTCTCACCACAACTAGATGTTCAAAGATGAGTATTCTTTGGGGATCCTTATTCCATAAGTTCTTCAATTTTGGTAGACGAAAGATTTTCAGTTCTCTTAATTGACTTACTTCTCCAGAATGTTTTTCTTCGAAGTTTGTCCCCTGGAGATCAAATATCTCTTCTATTGACACACAATCATTAACAACTAGTGATTCAAGTTGCGATAATCTTGCAAACATATTCGGAGGAAAAATAGTCAATAGACTGTCGCAGGATTCAACTTCCATGACTTTCAGTTTGCAGAAGGAATTCTCAGCAAATTGGTTGTGCCATATCTTCTTCAAGTTATCCAAGTTGGAAAGTACAATTTCTTCTAAGCTAGGTAATGCCACCTGTAGCAATTTTGCCATGAAATCACAGATTACTTCTAATTATAATTAAAACAAAAATTGGAAAATTTTATCCAAAAATAAAATAAAATAACTGGAAATAAGAAGTAGCCAAAGAGAATACCACAAAGGTAGTACAGAGGGAAGAATTTAAAGTCATCTACCTTTTCATCAAAGAAAGGTTGAATCTCCACCGAGCTCATGCCTGCGCTTATATTCTTCAAGACGAATGCCTTCAATTCTCGGCATTGCTCTATCTGCAGTCCTTTCAACGATGGAAGTTCAATATAATTTCCCGAGTAGAATCTTGAGATATTATCAAGACCTTTTAACGTCAGAAAGTTTAATTTGGGGAACATGATTCCGGTCCTTTCTTCTTCTATCAACTCTTCCAGGAATACTACCTCTTCTAAGTCGTTGCAATTGCATATCTCAAGCTGCCGGAGCTGCAGAAAGTTTCTGACTATAGAAGATGAAAATAGATGCTTCAAATTACCACAGCCCCGCACAATCAGGCGAGTTAAATTTTGAATGCAAGAAGACATTACTGGAAGTTGATTCTGCCAAATCTTTTCAGAATTAATTGCAGAAAGTTTCAAGGTCTCCAAGTTGGGAAAGGCGACCTACAGACATATATATCTATTGTTTCAACATATTTTTATATAACTTAAAAATAATAATAATAATAATTTGTTTATCATCGACATGCCTCAAGGATTAAGAATCTCTCTTTACGAGATCAGCAAACATTGCTTACCCACATTTACAAAGTTTAGCCTGCAAACTATTTCTTGCAAATTTAAGATGGAACTAAATTAAAAATCAAGTCTCCTGGTAAGTAGCCCGAGTTACAATTCTAATAAGTTCAATGATTGACTCAAAAAAATAAAAAGAAAAATTCAGTAACAGAAAAATTATGCACGTGCAAATTAACTTTTAACAAATAAAAAGAAAATAAAAAAATAAAATGAGACAGAATCGGTGTAATGGTTACATACCTTTTCATTAAAAAATGGTGCATCAATCTCATCCTCAATGACTTCATTAGACGATTTACAAACTGTCACTAGCTCCTGTTGTCTACGCAAGGTGTAAGATTTCTTCACCAGAGAGCAGAAGCTTCTAAGTTGTGGTAGACATTGAAGAGTCAGTTTGCGCAATTTGCTAAACTCAATCTTATCAATCACTTCATTGTTGTTGATATCATCATCTGTACCAACAGCAAAAATCTCTTTCATATTCCTGCATGCAATCACTTCAATTATTTGAAGTTGTGGAAGGCCTCTGGCAATGGAAAATGAGAAGATATTGCTCAATTTATCACAACTTTCCACTTTTAGGATGCTTAATCTGCAGAAAGATTTGAACTTGAGTTGACCACAACTTATATTCTCCAAGTTCACCAAATTGCTAAGAGATAATGACTCCAAGAGGGGAAATGCATCGCGAGGTACCCACTTTGTTGAGTCAATAACAAAGAGAAAGCAGGGATTATTTTGGATATGGAGATACTTCAATTTTGGAAAACCGTCTCTGTCTAATTCATAGAGAACGTTATTGACACCCTGCACTTCATCTAAAGATAGTTCTTCAACTCCCTTCAGCTGCATGAAAACCTCATCTTTCAGGCAAATATGGTTATTGAGCTTGAGTTTCAATACTTTTTTATTCCCATCCTGATCATCCCAATTCCACTCATCTCCTATGAATATTACATATCTTTCTAACTCTTTGGAGAGCATACCCTTTGGAAGGACATTCGCATCTCGAATATGAATTTCTAAAATGGTCAACTGAGACAAATGCTTCAACTCACCAAGGCTAGCGTTGCTTCTTTCAGTACTGTTTTGTCCTTCAACCTCCCATTGGACAAAGGTATGACCCATATATAGTTCTTCCAATTGGGATAAGTTGGATATGACATTTGATGGAATGGCTTTTAGTTGGTAACAAAAGTTCAAATTTAACGACCTTAGCCGAGTCAGTTGACCAATTTCCACAGGCAACTTCTCAATGTTGGAACCTTCAAAGCTGAGGATTTCTAACTTCTTAAGCTCTCCAATGATGGCTACATCTCCAAATATACCATATTCCAGACACAATGTTTTAAGGTTAACTAGGAGATGAAGTGATGATGGCAGTGATAATAAATGCATTCCCATGAAATCTAAAACTCTGAGCTCTCTCATCCCTGAAAAAAAATTATCAGGGATATTGATGAGAGGCTCCTTGGGACTCGCACGGAAAAACTTAAGCTGTGGGCATTCCAGACCGTCAACGAGTTCACCAATTTTACAATTATGTAAAGAGATTGCAGTGCAATCTTTTAGATCTTTTAGAGTATCTTTGTCCGGCCATTCCCTCAAAGGAGCCTCATTATTCATCACTAAAACATGTTGGTCTCTAGATGCAATTGAAATAGCAACATCACGAACAACATCATGCACGGAAAAATATTCACTGTCACGACCATCAAGCAACAAACAACAGTTTTTGAGTTTATCAACCGATGCATGTACTCTATCTCGTGCTTCATCCATTGTATTTACGCCCTTAAATAAACCCAAACCCATTCCATAACTCAACAAATATGGAATCGAAGCATTGTTGATATACTCCATGAGACCACAAAGCAAAAAAATTGATTTAAGTTCCTCACCTTCTAAATGATTGTAACTCAACTCTATAGTTCTATATGCCAATGCCGACACTCCTGTGAAACTACTCGAGGAAGGCCTTCTTAGCTCTCGCAGCGCATTCTTCCATACACATACACTCTTGTTTCTTAATGCCTTGGCTATTGTAACAATAGCAATGGGCAAACCACTACATGCCTTGGCTATATCAACTGCTACAGACTGCAGACCGCTGTTTTCAATACAATCACCTACTACCTTCTTAAACAGGTTCCAAGCTTCTCTTTCATTTAATATGTCAACCAGGAAATTGTTTTGACAATCCATCTCACCTGACAATACATCTTGACTTCTTGCTGTCATTAATACTTTGCATCCCTTATCGATACCTACTTTCTCAAAATCAAGATATGTCCAGATGTTATCCAAAATTACAAGGATCTTCTTCTCGTTCTTCAATCGTTGACATAGCTTCCTTGCCCTTCCAGATTCGCTCTCCTCGTGGAATTTCAAATCCAACTTATCTGCAATTTGTCCTTGAATCTTTTTAATGTCTGGAGTCTGAGATACCTCTGCGAAAACCACCTCATCAAAGAGCTTATCTTTCTTAGCTTGCCTAGCAACTTCCTTCACAAGCGTCGTCTTGCCGATGCCACCCATTCCACACACCCCAATCATGTTGACATTAGGATTATTCAAAGCGTTTAGTATTTCATTCAAAGTGGACCATCTTGATTCAAAAGCCTCGTAGCCTTTGATAGATGCAAGGCATATGTCTTCTGGAATTGTACGGTATGAAACTTCACTGAATTTCAATTCTTCCTGCAGTAGTTCAGCTACTATCTTTACCTCCCTCATTGCTTCCTTGCTAAGCTGAAATCGGGTTTTCAAATTAGGACACAATCGATATGTTGCTGTCTCTCCATTTTTAATTGTCCTCTCAGCCTCTTCCATGATCTTGTCAAAACTAATCAGCCAGTTCTCAACTCTCTGTTCAATATCTTCCCCATTTCTCTTAGCATCATCAACCCTATGCTGCAAACTCTCTCTGGCATCCCTCAGCTTCTGTACGTCAGTCCTGAGCTTCTTAAAGTTGCTCTTGTAGTTGCAGAAGTAAGTAAACGGACGAACTATGGGAGCAACCAAGTACTCAACAATTTTTGCGGCGAAAGCAACCGCAATTTCCACCATTTTAAACCTCTTTCCCTTTTCTTATAAGTTGAGAAAAATAGAAATCAAGCAAACCAAATTACAGAACAACAGCGAAAACAAAGTAGCGGCAAGGTCCTCTGGAGATTAAACAATAAAAATAAGAACTTCGGCCAAGACTTAGACGAGAAGGAACTAGAGTATGAACAGTAACCGGCAATTGGCAGACAAAGAACAAAGCAAGGTCAGAAATCAAGAGAGAGACACAAAAAAAGGTTCAGCCCTGGTAATCAAAAGCAAAAGTGACTGTGACAGGCAGCCAGCGAATGCCATTTAAGTTAAAACGCTCCCGCGCTTTACGTGAAGCCAAGCTCTGACTGACACCTATAGTGGGATTTACTTATAATTTCCTTGTATACGACGTCGTTAGTTGTTGCGCAAATAATCCGACCTCATGCGAAAATAGATCATCCAACTCCAAATTGTGCTTCAGCGTCTGTCTGTCATAGTAGCAGATCGACCCTCTCAAAATTCCACTAATACCAATAAATAACGAGATACAGGGCTCGATATTTTGCAGAGCCTGTATTACTATCCAAGTGTGTTTGGAGTTTTTTTTTTTTTTTTTTTGGGGCAGCGTTCTCAGCCAGACTTCGATTTATTTTGCGAAAATGACCGTCTTGTTGATAAGGGGAAATATGATCTCACAGACATTATGAACGAAGCCTTTATCGTAGATGTTTTTCTTAACATCCCGCTGACACTTGCTTCTAACAGCTGCTGCACTAGTCCTTGCTTCATTTACTACCTTCCTCTGCCAATTTATTATGTAATCTTGCCAATTTGACGGTCTGCTGTGTAGATGAACACGACCATAAGTTATGTAAAAGTTGCAGACTAAAAACAGAGCTGTTTCTATTTAGAACCATGCCTTCTATTACATGATGCGGTGAGCACTGCTCTGGCAGCAATCGAGCTGCAAGTTTTGCTTTACACGTCCTGCCCACTTATGTTTTTTCCTAAAGAGACTACAAATAATAGAGTAACTTGTTGTAATCACCTCATTTGTTGTTGTATTTGTGCGACAGAGGTTGGCATGATGATACCCAAGGAAACCCCGCCGGTAAGACGGAAACAATGGCAAGAAACACCATAAGAAGTATCCGAGCCCAACAACCACTGTTACATGCCAACAAAATGCCAATCGATCAAATAGCCCAAAAAAAAAAAAAAAGGGGTTTGCGAGTGCAAAATATCAAAAGAGATTGACTTCTGCTAAGTAGATACTTAAAACTGCAGCCAAACGCCCACTCATACTCAAACATGATCATGACGACCGGTCAAACATGTTAAGTAAATTTAACGTTGTATAATTTAAAATAAAATTTTCATAATCCTTTATCTTTAACGTCTTTGACTCTAGATAAAAACAATTTTGATTTAGTTTTATAATTCCTTTAAGGGTTGGAAAAAATTTATTTTAGTTTCATGAAAACCTCATCTTTCAGGCAAATATGGTTATCGAGCTTGAGTTTCAATACATTTTTATTCCCATCCCGATCATCTCAATTCCACTCATCTCCTATGAATGTTACATATCTTTCTAACTCTTTGGAGAGCAAGGACATTGGCATCTTGAATATGAATTTCTAAAGTGGTCAAGTGAGACAAATTATCAACTTGGTATATTTTTAAAAAAAAAAAAAAAAGCCCAAATTTTAACACACTGAGAGAAAGAGTTCAGTAGTTATCAAAAGCAAAAGTGATTAGGACCGACAACCAATGAATGCCATTGAAGTTGAGCTCTGGCACTTGTCAATGGGATTTGCTTATAATTTCCTTGTATTGGACTTGTGTGTGCATTGTAATGATCACATCAACAGAACAGAAAGAGAAAATGTTGGCCAAAATGATTTCAAGACCTTTTGCAAGACAAGACAATCTCATCATAGAACATCAAATGGGAAATTCACTGCTTAAAATTCAAGTCCCACAAACAAATGCAGAATTCACTGATCTCTAACTTCCAAGAGCTTCGGTGTGATCCATTCAAGTAGATATGTATCTGGTGTACTGCAACAACAAAAATTCTTTGAAAAAAAAAAAAGGGACAGGACCCAGGATTCAGCTTCAAATGATCAAATGAAGGAAACATAAGTGCTTTTAACACCTTCACTGCATCATCATTATGATGGAGGAGAAGTAAAGCAGAGCAATGAAGATACGGATAGAACGCCTTCTTGCAATCTCTGATTTCAACGGAAGGAAAACAAGCTGCAATGTCTTGTAAAATACGTAGAAAATTTGCATTATTCCAGACAGTGCATGGAAGGATCACCTCGTTCCTCTTTGGGACTTCGGACATTCTGTTATCACAACACACTGAAGGTGAAAGCAGGAACTGTAAATAGAGAATTGGTACCCTGTACCGCTTTCATATAAGCTGCTCAAACTGGCCTTCCATGTTATATGAGTTATTTATTCCATGATTCTTATTCTTTCTTTAGATACAATTCAGTTAATATTGAACAAATGAAGGGAAAAAAAAGTATATTCAGAGCTTTTGCTTTAGTTTGCTGGTTAACTCTGGACTCTGATTCTCTGAATGGAAAATTTAAAAAAAAAAAAAAAAGAGTAAAAAAATAGGTAAGGTAATTTCGAATCAATACATACCATTTTTTGATGAAACTCTTGTATTGCTGTGTTAATGTCGCCCTCCCAACATCCTTCATCCTCTTCTTCTCCTGTTAGCTGCACTTTCCATGACCTCGGTGTGATCACAACTCCTCGAGCAAAAATCTTCATACTGGGGCAGCCCCTCACAGTTACTGTTTCCAAAGAGGGGAATTTGAAGGTGTAATTCTCAGAGCAGAAGCTTGTGAGACTTGGTAAACAAGAAAGTGACAAACTCTTCAATTTACTGAAAACGATCTCATCTTCAGCTGCATCTCCCTCATTTACTGCCTTTTCCGACATCATTGAGCATTCCCGACGACCGCGTGGTACCTAAGAGTGAAATGTGATTGTTGTTATGTTAAGAACTTAGAGTAAGTGTAAGATTCATTTATCTTTTCTTAGAGAAATATTCGTATATTTATTACATATGACAAAGGGCAAAAACAGAATAATAACAGAGATAAGGTTAATGCCAACCAACCATTTTACTGGAAAAAGACTTGGAAGCATCAAGCTTGCCATCCAAAGTTTTGTTACGTGATGACACCGGGCGAGTTTCAAGCATTCTAGAAAGCTCTTCACTAATCAATGTCTGGGGTGTAGGAATCTTATCCTCGAAGAATACTTCGTTGATGTTGATATCTTCCCTTTCAGTAGCAAAAATCCCTTCCATGCTTTCGCAGTCAGTGACTTCAATTGTTTGAAGTTGTCTAAGGCCTCTAGCAACAGAAACTGAGAAGATACTCTTCAATTTGTTGCAATTTCCGACTTTTATGATTCTTAAATTGCAGAAAGACTCTACTGTAAGCTGACCATGACAGATTTTCTCCAGGTTAATCAAATTGTGAAGAGACAATGACTCCAAAACTGGGAAGGCATCACAAGCTACAAACTTCATTGAGTCAACAATACACAGAATGTTCAGATTATTTTGGACATGGAGACGTTTCAATTGTGGAAAACCCTCCTTGTCTAATATATAAAGAACACTCTTGACATCCTGCAGTTCACCTAAGTATAGATCTTCAATTCCTTTCAATTGCATGATAGTCCCGTTCTCCAGGCAAATTCTGGTATTGAGCTTGAGTTTCAATGTTCTAGATAGCTCGTATTTTCCATACCAGTCCCACTCATCTCCTATGAATATTTTGTACCTTATTAGGTTTTTGGAGAACAAGTCTATTGGCAGAATCCTGGCACTTCGAATATGTATTTCCAAAGAGGTCAGATTAGACAAATGCTTCAACTCCTCAAGACCAGCATTACGTCTTTCAACGTTAAGCCCTTCAACCTCCCACTGAACAAAGCTATTACCCATATACAATTCTTCTAATTGAGATAAGCTAGATATTACATCTGGTGGAATAACTTTGAGATCGGAACAATTGCTCAAGTCTAACAACCTAAGCCGACTCAATTGACCTACTTCTCTAGGAAACTGCTCAATATCAGAACCGAAAAAGCTAAGGATTTCTAGATTCTTCAGGTCTCCAATAACAGATAAATCTCCCAATATGCATTGATCGAAACACAATGTTCGAAGGTTTACTAAAAGATGAAGTGAGGAAGGAAGTGATAATAAATGCATTTTAGTCAAATCTAAAACTCTAAGCTCTATCATCCCAGCAAAAAAATTGTCAGGGATTTTAATGACAGGATCCTTTGCATACATATAGAAGAATCTAAGCTGAGGACATTCCAACTCTTCAGGAAACTCACGAATATCATTCTTATGTAAGGAGATTGCAGTGCAAATTTTTAGTGTATCCTTGTCTAGCCATTCTTGCGAAACAACCCCATTTCTCACTGCGAATGCATGATGATCTCTAGATGCCATAGATATGGCAACGTCACGAACAACATCATGCATGGAAAACATTTCACTGGTATAACTATCAAGCAACAAAGAAGCGGTTTTAAGTCTGTGGACCAATGTATATACTCTATCTCTTGCTTCTTCTATTGTAGTAACACCTTCGAATATACCCATGCCTATTCCATATTTCAACAAGTCTAGAATGGAAGCATTGTAGGTATACCCCATTAGACTGCAAAGCAAAAAAGTTGATTTTTGTTCCTCACCTTTTAAGAAATTGTAACTCAACTCTATAGTTGAATATGCCACTGCCTGAATTCCTACGAAGTTTCTTGAGGAAGGCCGTCTTAGTTCCAACAATGCATTCTTCCATTCAAATAAATTCTCTTCTCTTAACGCCCTAGCGATAGTTACAACAGAAATGGGCAAACCTGCACATTCCTTGACTATGTCAACTGCTAAAGATTGTAAATCACTGTTTCTAGTACAATCACCCACCATCCTTTGAAATAGGTTCCATGCTTCTTCTCCATTCAAAGTGCCAACAAAGAAATTATTTTCAGAATCCATCTCTCTCGATAATACATCTCGATTTCTTGATGTCAGCAATATTTTACAACCCTTGTGTTCTCCTCCGAAAGGAATCCCTACTATCTCTAAATCGAGTCTTTCCCAAATATTATCTAAAATTACAAGGATCTTCTTCTCTTTCTTCAATCTTGCATATAACCTCCTTGCTCTTCCAGATTCACTCTCCTCACATAATACTAGACCCAACTTGTCTGCAATTTCTCCTTGTATCTTTTTTATGTCTGGAATCAGGGATACATCAGCAAACACCACCTCATCGAAGAGCTTGTCTTTCTTGACTTGTCTAGCAGCTTCCTTCACTAGCATCGTCTTGCCAATGCCGCCCATCCCGTATACCCCGATCATGTTGACATTAGGTTTACCCAACGCAATTAGTATATCCTTCAAAGTGCACATTCTTGATTCGAAGACCTCATAACCTTTAGTAGAGGTAAGCCATATCTCCTCCGGTATGGTAGGACGGTAAACTTCATCGAATTTCCCTGTTTCAAGAAGTCCAACAACAGCCTTTGCCTCCTTTGCTGCTTTCTTGCCAAGCTGATAACGAACCTTCAATTTGGAACACGACCCCTTGAATTGGCTTTTTGCTTCATCTTCATCTTCAATAAACTTCCGTATCTCGTCAATCATCTTGTTCACATTAATTAGCCACTGCTCAACATTCCGTTCAATTTCTTCCCCTTTTCTTTTAGCATCATCAACTGAATGTTCTACCCTCTCTCTTGCATCCACCAGACTCTTAACTTCCTCACGAAGCTTCTCAAAGTTTTTGTTGTAATTGCACACATAACTAAACTGGCGACTTATGGGAGCAACCAAGTACTCGGCAGCTTTTGCAACAATAGAAACAACAATTTCCACCATTCTCAACCTTTCTTTTCTTTCTCTATGACAATCACAAAACAACTAGGGAGCAAAACAAAATAACGATGATTACGAAAAAGCAGACGCAAATTGTGGTGCTCTTGAGATCGAATGATAAAATAACAAAAGGGTTTCTTGAATTGGATAAATTTCTGGCAACCAATATCTCAATTAATTATTACACAAGATGAGGGAAGGGAAGAATCTAAAGACAAACAGGAAGGCGGCTTTTGTTTAGAAAATTATTTCCAAGCAAATTTTATATTGAAAGATTTGGAATTGGTCTTTACAATTTAAAGCATTTTACTACAAATCAATAACTTAAGCTGGGTCATTCAAACAATAAAATAATATAAAAAGACACAAAGAAAGACAAATAAAAATATGAACAACCAGTTCCATATGTGAGGAAAGACCCGGTCGAAGTCTCTATGACAATCATAAATTGTTTCTCACGAAACGTATACAACTGGAAGTATACAACTGTATCCAATGTACGTTAATCCGGTAGCTACAGAACTTGGAAAATAATAGCGAACGAAAATATTGACTTAAGTTAAATTAGATACCTGTATGCAGTAGCCAGCAAAAGTTGAATGAGCAAATCCAGCTACTTTCTAAACTGTCAATTAACAGCACTTTACAGTACAGACCAACTCGACGCCAAGAAAACAAGAACAAAACATGTTATTGGATGTGCAGGTGATCGAACCCTGTATAATAATCCAAACATGTTTATTAACCTAAACTAATATGATAATTAACCATTTGAGTTACATCCCCAGATTTTTGGTAATTAACAATGGTAGTCTTCACATATCATAAAAATCCAAATATTACTGCACAATGATGTTTTCAATGACACAGAAAATTACGATCATTTTTTCAAAAAAAATCTTTAAATAAGATTTCAAAACAGAAATCTTATACATGCATAACCTAACTCATCATTCACAAATTTTACTTGGTGAGTAGTCTGATGGACAAGGTTTTGAAATATATTTGGAATCACTACTGATGAAGTTGACCGTGAAATATATTTTGGAGAACTTGCTTCAGCTTTCTTTGCTTTGCTCATAAGAAAATGCCTACTCAAGCATAATGGTTTCAGTTGCATAGTCTCGTGTTGATTGAGCTGCTTGTTTACCACTTCTATGCAAGAATTTTCTCTGCAAAGCATTTTCAAATTGCCTTTTTGAAGAATAAACATACCAACTGCAATTCAATCAAAATATGCAATGCCGTTAATACAAGATGATACGAATGTATATTCCCTATGCTTTAGTATCTCTCAAAGTAGATCGACACCCTCAAAATTTCACTAATGGCAATAAATAATGAGATACAACGCTCAACATTTTGCAGAGAAAACTTACAAATCAGAACCACAACCACAGCCACAGCTACACGATGAGCCATGAGACTACAAGGAACTGTATTAGTACCCAAGTGAGTATGGCGTTTTTTAACAGCACTCTCAACCAGACTTCGATTTGTTTTGCGAAAATGACCGTCTTGTTGATAAGGGAGATATGATCTCCCAGACATTGTGAAAGATGCCTTTATCATAGATGTTATTCTTAACAACAGCTTCAGCCTCTTCCAAAGGGGATCTTCGAAAAAAGGTTTTCCATTTGCTCTGTGGAGGCTTACTTTCACTGCTCATCCCACTGATACTTGCTTTAAGAGCTGCAGCACTTGTCTTTGCTTCATTTACCTTCCTCTGCCAATTTATATAATCTTGCCATTTGACAGTCTGCAGTGTAGATAGATAACCATAAATTATGTGAAGTTGTAGACTTAAAACAGAGCTGTTTCAATTTAGAACCATGTGCTGTTCTGGCAGCAATAGAGCTGCAAGTTTTATTTTGCACGTCCTGTGCTTTATTTTTTTCCTAAAAAGACTGAAAGCAGAATCATTGGTCGCAATCACCTCATTTGTTGTTGTATTTGTGAGACAGAGGTTGGCATGATATCCAAAGAAACCCACTAGCAAGAGAGAAACAATGGCAAGAAACACTGTAAGAAGTATCTGAGTGTTATATGAGCCCAACAACCACTGTTACACACCAGAAAAATGTCAATCAAATAGCCTAAAAGGGTGTGCAAGTGCAAAATGTCAAAGACATTGACTTTTCTTCAGTAGATACTTAAAAAATGCAACGAAACACCCAATGCACACACACATACTCAAACATGATAATAACGACTGGTCAGAGTTGTAATAAACTCTTTTAAAATCAGTTAGGACAGTTAATGCAGTTTTTATGAATTAAAAAAATGTATTTCAGCACTTCAAAACTCATGTTAACAGACAAGCGATATACCATAGTTCTTTAGAAAAGGAAAGATCAATTGTCTTCATATTCAGCAATCAACTTATTTTAGGAAATATTGCAGTAAATTCTGCATGCCATTGGAAAAGCCATTTTTGTTAAAGTTAATTCAAGACACAAGTTTCAGTCCATGCATTAAATGGCAAGTTCAGCTGTTAAAGTACAATAAAATAATGAAAATACTCACCTGTACAACATGCGGAGCTAAGCTGCGAAATGAATTTTCTATACCATAATAAACTGCAAAAAGGATGAAGAAAAACATGCCACATTGAGACTCATAAACTCATCATACAAAAACTAAATCTTCAGTGCAAATCATCGTTACCTGTTAGAATATGTACAACCCTTAGTTCTTTCATTCTTCCAGCAAGAACCAACCCAATGGCAATAGTTCCATATAAACAAAGAAGGAAATGCCTGCAAAACACTAATGAAGCATTTAATATAAACCAAACAAAATACATGCAGCTTATTGCAGTATATTCAAAATGAAATTCTAAGAGCCAAGTGATTCATATACAGGAGCAAACAACAGACACTGCTCAATGATTGACTACTTTGGATCTTTCCCACAAAGTTGAAAAAATAACTTGGAAACTGATTCACTAGTATCCGATAAATGTCAAAAGTGACCAACAATTAAAGCAATATAGATATTTAAAACCTTTTCAAGCAGAATCAGGAGAGGGATATATTCTAGTTTCTACACATGGGAACTGGATTTCCAAGTTGAAGCAAATAAAAAATTTGAAACCTTGATCAGACCCATTTATTGAAATAATAAGAGCTGTATAGATAGGTACTTGGTTTGATCACCACATCCCCCACTCACAGCGCAACTCCCCACTGCCAACCCCCTCAACCCCCAACACAGACAGCCCCCAAAGATGATTGCACATGCAACACAAGCAGATAACCCAACAGAGGTCACAAGAAAATGTAATAATAGAATACTCACCAGAAAAGAAAAGCCATGAAATATCTGGTATTTCTCTCCCCTATGCAATTATTCTGCAATGGGGAACAACTTTTCAGTGTAAACCAAAAGATTGATACTTTTCGGCATACAATGTACACAACAAGTAAATAGCTTAAGATAATGCGAACCATCCATCCGCAGTGATGGTCAAACCGGGCAACACAGCGATCACATACACTGCAGTGCTTGGACCTAGCAGGTCTAAATCAAAGATTCAAAGAAAAATCCAGTCATTACAGATCAAACACTAAAGTTTTAGAGGTAGCATACTAAGAAAACAAATGAATTTACTTCGGAATTTTACAAGTTGAACATTCTTTCTCTTTGTATATGATGTTGTCATAGGGATAAGCAGATTGATATTGAGAAACATTATCAGCCTTCACAGTTCCTGGATCAGTAAAGCTAGTTAACAGAAAGAAAAGAATACCAATGCCAACGCCCAACAAGCTCGTGTACCTGCAAGAACTTAAGGGGATTATTATTGAAGTTCAGTATAAAACATGAGAAAGGAATTGTAGTCAGTTAAGCATATCCATGCATGGTTTCTTACCTATGAATTCCACTTAAATAATATCCAGGAATATAGCTAAAAGATGACTTTGCAATAAAATAATAAGTTGTACCAATTATTGCCAAATATATTATCTGCAACCAAAAAAAAAAATTAATGAAAAATTCCTGGCACCATAGCAAGAAAGCAGAAACCTTTTGCATGTCTGTAAGGAGAAAAAAGAAACAATTATATGCAGAAGTTGATAAGTGAGAAAGACACAAAGTCACACAAGGAGCTTTGAATTATTTGCAGTTAAAGATAACCACACAATCCTACATCACCTAATCTTATCCAATCATTGGCCATCTCCCCAACAAGCTGAACACCTGACCTTCTTTAATGGACGATTTTTTTTATATAAACCATGTTTTAATTCATTAAAGCGTATAAGAATTATCAATGAGTTTAAGGCATTCTTACTATCATTGAGATTATTAAAAAAAAATTTTAATGTTTGTAGAATACAATTTATAGAAGCTCTCATGCTTTGACTAAAATCTTCATCACTTTTTGATCTCTAAATAAAATTGTATGACATCTTTCTCCGTAAGTGCCCATTCCACACCACTAAGCAGAGAAACTGATCAATCACCGGCTAACATCTAAGAATAGAACGTCTTATTGCACTGTTGAAAACAAAGATTTTCCCTTCTGCTATCCAATTTTGTTGGTGATTACAAATTCCAGTGACAAGCACATTATGTGGTATCCCCTTTTAACCCTGACTTACAAGGAAATTGAACAAAACCCTAGCCAAGAAACCAAATGTCCAAGAAAACTAATGATGCATTTTGGATTTGAAGTGCTTTTTAGTACCACCAAATGTGCTTTCAAGTGGAAAAGCGCACTTTATTCTGACAAAATAGACAAGCATTTTTAGCATCAGAGAACTTAAAAGTGTTTTTGGAGAAGCAGTTGACATGACAGGTAGTTCACTCAAAATCTCTTTCCGGATCAGAAAAGTACTTGAAATGTTTCCCAAAGAAGTATTTGATATATGCTTTTGGGTGGTTTTGCTCGAACAAGGTACTCGTAAAAGCAGCCTCGCACTACACTCAGCACAAAAATCCCACAACAGCCTCGTTAAAACACTTCCGTTTAAGACAATGAACTCAATTTTAAAGAATGAACACCCCCCCCAACTGCCCCCAAAAAATAATAATAATAAATCACCGGTTGTTAAAGTCATAAACAACAATCCCAATCTCAAATTCTTCCTTTTTATGGGGATTCAAAATTGTCATGAAGTCATAACATCAAATTACATGTATGCAAACGAAAAAAGTAGATAAAATTAAATCCAAAAATTATAAAGAAAGAGAAAAGTGAAAAACCTGTAAGATAGGATTAGGGCGATCGCAGCAGAAATACTCAACGGAAAGGATTGCAGTGGTTCCCCTCTCACCAAACACGAACCCGATAAACCGGCTGCCAAAAACCCAGAAACAAAATCATCATCACAGGGAATCAAAATCCCAAACGATACGAAAACAAAGAAAATTGGGTGGCTGAGGGTACAGAAAGTAGTTGTAGGCGCCAAAAGTGAGGAAATAATGGATTCGCTGAATTGGGGTGCCCTGAAAGATCGGCCATTGACCGCAGAGAAACGAGATCACAACTAACAGCGTCAGCAGGCCGTGAATTATCAGAACCCATTGTACGTCCATGATTGGAGTTTTGTCAGAGACAACGAGTTGGAAGCGTTACAGATGGTTTTAGATTTTGTATTGTTGGTCAAGCTGTGTGACTTTGACCATAATTGATATTGGAATTACCAAATATATATTTGTTTACATATTTTATATATTTTTTCTAAAATTAAAAAATAAAATAAAGTAGCTATTTCCATGACATCCGCTATTTGTTCAAACATTAGGGGGGTAAATGTAATTAACCTTGTTTTTGCACATTCGTTGTAACGTTTACCATGACTGGACATACAACAAATCCAGTATGACAGAACATTGCAATGTTGAGTCCAGCAGATCATAAACATATAATTCAGAGATGAAAGAGTCTTATTGAAAGAAAATGTTGGCAAGTGTTTGAGATGCAATTAAATGTCAGCGTCATCTATGTTATCTTCTATAATGTCAATGCAAGATCCTACAGATTTTCCCATGGACATGGCCTCTGCAAGTTTAGATCGGGCTCCTTCGTGGCGACGCAGAAGTAGGACAGTGTTTAATACAGACCATCTGACTTGAGAATCTGCTTTCTTCTGTGTGAAGCCTAAGCCTTTAAGTATCAAATCCAACTGTTCCATGATCAAACGAGCTCAATTAGTAATGTTGACACTGGCTGAGGTCTGGAATTTCAGTAGTAGACAAGTGAGCAGAGCAGTTATCGGAACCTTCTTTGTGTCTGCAAGGCCACCCTCAGCATATCCGTATAGTAGATACTCAGTTGCCACGCCTGCTAGCGCAATGCATGAGAATCTGTTCAACATCTGAAAATGTAATGACTTTAGTACTATCCTTGAGAGAAGAGACCTATTGAATTTTATAGTAACATACCATTTGTCGTGTCTAAGAAGTTAAAAACATACCATAGCTGATACTTTACCAGAACTAACCTGCATGGCATGAGAAGTGGCACAATCAGTGGACAATAGCAATACTAAAGCAATTAGAAAATGAGATAATCAAAAGAAAATTTCCGTAAAAGGAAAACAACCCACTTCTTCAAGAAATTCGAAATCAACAAATGAAGTCCCTGCTTGAAAATTGAGCGATCCTTCTTTCTTCAAAGCTTCCAGACTAGATAATGTGAATCCCTTGGGAAGAATACCCACCAAGTAGGCAATCAAGAAATGCCCAGCTTCGTGCTGCATAAACAATGTAATTACATAATTATAAGGAACATTCTCAATCATACTAGATAAGCAATAAACATAATGATTTTCCTGCCACAATGCCATGAAAGCATGTTAAAGCATGATAAAAAAGAAAGCCGCATTCATTTTTTTATACATGTAAAGTGATTTTCCCATAGAATTGACTGAATGTTTTTTTCCTCACTTTTTGTTAGATGAAATAGTTATTCATGAATTCTGCAGATAAACAATACAGAGAGAGATGCTTCTTACTTGAATAACCCTGTTATGGTACTTCTGACTAAAGGTGTGGCCAATTGTGTCAAGAACCAAGCTGCCAACTCCTCCATTGAAAGAGACCTATGAAAACCAATAGAATTAAGACAGTGGCAAATTAACTGGCAAGAAACTTTGCCCTGCTACAGTTGATTGCGCACTATTGTGAAGGTTAGGAATTACCAAATCCAGTGTCCACAGGAACAACAATGCCAAAGACAGATAGAAAATCTGCTGTAGACTAAAATCAAACACATTCCAAGCAGCAATGCCCCCTGCAATGGATGCAAGCTGCAGATTTCGTTCTATTGAACCAAGAGTTTCATCCACTGGCGATAGAAGAGACAATGTATCTATTCCGTTCAGCTTCAATTCATCTAAGGTGTAGAGCCTTTGGGGTACCTGCATAACAAATTTACTCTTTTCATGAGGACCTTTGTGACTCACTACTTTAAAGTCGTGATGCTATTATTCCATAACGCGAAATTCATCTAACAGCATTGATTAAAGAACATAAACTTCTATAACATCACAATGAAAGAATTCTTATCATACTTAAACAAAAACAAGAAATTCCATGACATGCAATGTCCCTACACATTATCAAACGGTTGTAGTTACTCTAAGGGACACAGTGGAAGAAGGAAGGAGATTAACAAACAAGGAAAAGGACCTGAAATCAAGCAAATAATCCTTGCATGGGATATTTCAAATTCCACATTAATCCTCTCAAAAATAGCCACTGGTCAGCCATGCAACGGCATTTTCTCCTACCAAAATCAGGAGACTAGCTTATCCTACAGAAATACCCTAATAAAACTTGAAACTTGGAGACTATCTAATCCATAACAAAGAATTGTATCATATGACTTATAATTAATTGGCGAGGACAGCCAATTGTGAGAGCTAGTTCTTCTTCCAAGTTCTTTCATGTTGGACCATAGAGGCTCAAAAGGATTCAAATGAAGAAAAATAAACAGTCGAGCACCAGCCACATTCTCCTCCAGCCTCCTTTTGTGGTTTACAAAAGTTCCCCAGAAGGGTTAAACCAAAGCCAATAAAATGATATCAATCATTGATGTCAAATAGCTTAAATTAACCCTTTTGAAACCTACCCACTTACAGTGCAGATTTTGGTAGAAATTATCAGGGTCTAAAGCGTAAGCATATGCAGTGAATTTACATTAATTCTAAATTAAAATTTAATCAATCCCAGAAATCTGGTTGTTAATTCCTTTACACAAACATATAGGAACAAAGAAAAGAACCTGGCGGGCAGCGCCAAAACATCGAAGCCCACCAGGCTTTCCCTGCAAATCCTTGACCAAAGAAAGCGCAGCCCTCTCATCTCCCTTGCTTAGCTTCTCATCCACCTGCCCCAAAACTCGTCGTTTCGCCACTCCAACTTCGGATGAACTGACGATTTTACTTGAGGAAAAGACTTTAAGTCGTGGACGAGAAGATGAAGACAATAAGCTCAGGTTACTGCAAATCAACGTGCCCATCCAACAGGAGGGAAGCTCAGACGTAAATTAGATAATTAATAATAAAAAATATTTGGGGAAAGAAAAGCTAATTTTAGGTCGTCTAGGCTTTTAACGGTAGCCAGAAACACATTGAACAGTAACGTTACGTCGCGCCAGATCGTTGTCCGGAAAACGAATTCACTTCACTCATATTTCCTATGAAATGACATAATAGCCCCTGTATGCGTAAATTACCGATAAACACATACGGCGGTGCACAAGGAAGGGACTTAACTCCGTTATCAACTGTAATTTCATTTTCTCACACAACCAAACGGAAAAATCTGCCCTGCATAAACTTCGGATTTACTGGTTTCAGTGCATTATCAGCTATCTGCTACAGTTTCGGATCTGAAAGAGAAACTTTCGGCAACACAGTGAACTTTCTCTGTCGGCGACGCTGAGCACTTCTCGACGAAACCGTGAATTCGGAAGAACTCCACGGCTGAGCTTGTTGACGTCAAATCACTCGAAAGAATTGAATTTAATCGGCTGTGAGGTACCAGGTCGGACGAGAACTAGCAAGGAGCGCAAAAGAAGCCGAGTTCGCAATTCAGCGTCGGAGAGCTCTGAAAGGAGTGGATGAAGAGCTTTCGCGAGGCAATTTCAGTGCCGCTCTAACTCTTGTCAAGCAGCTTCAATGGAATCACGCCGGTGGTCTTCGTGGCTTTGGTGCCGCCAAACATGTCCACTCTCTCACAGGCTCTTCAATGCGTATTTTATGGAAGTATATTTATACGGACTCCTGCGTACTTGTGTAGGTACCTAGAAAGTGGTCATCATTGGATGAATTAGAACTTGAGTCGAAAGATTGCTACCTCTTCGGACATTAGTTGTCTGTTTGGAATCAATAGAAAGAAGCAATTTTTCAGTTCATTGGTTGAGGTATTTATGTTTAAGCAATTGTCTCTTATGCATTATTTACGCTATTGTTTGAAGTCGTAATATTGAATGGTTTTTTTTTTTTTTTACAGTAATTTTCTTTATCTATCGTTTTGTGCGTTGCCGATTGTGGATGGATTTGATTGATAAATGTGGATTAAGATGCAAATATTTTTTGTTGGTGCAAGCATTTGATCATGAGAATTTTCTTACTCTGTTTGCGAGCATATAATTAGAGACTGTGAATCGGTGTTGAGCGGAATTAGAGATCCTGACCACTGGTTTTTCCGAGGAAGACCTCCAATTCCATCCAATTCCTGTACTATGGCCGAATTTCATCCTGCCAAACACAACCTAAACTTGGAACGTGACGAGTATTGTGTCATTTCTCTGCTTAGATGATTTAGTATCTGTATGGATACAGCAATCATTTTTAATCCCGTGCAACTGGCTTACCCTTTGACAATTAAACTAGTAAATGTTGTCTCATGGCGATCCATTAAGATACTGAGTATTGAACAACCAATTTGATGATGTTCATGCTTGAAAAACTGAATTTCCATGTCTCCACAACTTTCTCATATTATTGTAATTATTATGCAGTCAAGACTCTTAATGGGTCGTCCTATTTTACGCAGGCCCCAAGTGTTGGCTTTCAAAGTTTGATGGAGGATGAAAGCTATGGGTCTCTCAATGAAGAAGATCATTTCATGTGCATGCAGGTAATGCAAACTTTTCTCTTAAACTATCATCTCCAGTTAAAACATGTTAGAAAAAATATAATGACTTATATAAATTGCTAATTTATTGCCTCTACTATTAGAATTTAGCATTCATCTCTTATATATTTGAGTCTCCAGTACAAATTGTCTTGCATGCTCTATTTCCTGAAGACCTACTGCTTGATGGCTTTTCTATCAAACAAAATGTGATGAATTCATGACTATAGATGGTAAGTAAAATTTGAGTAAGTGAATTCATATTGCATACTGGCTTGCCGAAAAATTAAACACACCGAATATGTTGAACAGCTGATCATTAACTTTTTTATTACATACGTTACTACTTGGCATAAAATCTTTGATCGGGAAGTACCTAACAATGTAACATATATTGGCACAGCACAAAGCTGGTCATTTTCTTGTTGGCTACTTGCTTGGGGTTCTTCCAAAAGGTTACAACGAACCAAGCATAGAAGCCCCGAGGCAGGACGAATTCACTGTAGGAAGTGTTCAATCTATTGGTTATGAATTTCTTAAAGAAGTAAGTGCACTGTTGTCTTTTACATTTCATTCAATGGCTTTGGCCTTCAGGTTTCTTTCTTTAAAACATTCTAATGGCAATAGTTGGACTTAATGCAAATCTGATTATTTTGCCCATGTTTTCCAATTATTGACTATAGTTGTCTCTATTTTCTTTTCTGCTGAAGCTTAATATGTTCAATTGTTTATTAAGATCCCATTTCTTTAATCCATCAGACTATTACTGGATGCCAATATGGATGATTTGTCAGTGAAGACTGAAAAAATTAACTGCTCATGAAGCTATTTCTCATTTTGTTAACATATTGATTTTACAGCGTTTTATGTTTCACAACTGTCTCTGCATGAAGCTTGCCACTGGAAGGAGGCTAGGGAGAGATTTTGGCCAAGTAGGTGGTAGGGTAAGACATCTCTCTTTCTTCACAGCTATGATGCAAGCGCACCAATTTACATTGTTTTTCCTGCACTTCTTGATTATGTGATTATCACTTATAAGCGTTCTTTCGGCTCTGGTCTCTTTGCTAATTCATTACAGCTGTTGTTTCTATTTGCTTCATATGATTGTTTTGACAGATTTCTGCTCATTTACATGTGATTATACCATGTAGACTAATAGAGGCACAATTGTATCCAAGTTCAAGCTTTCTTGTCTAATTATATAGCAGTACATCATACATTTTCGATGATGCTTTCGGCTATTTTGTGTGTGCGTGTGTGTGTGTGTAAGTGTAACCTTTCAGGGTTAGTGTAGCTCTTTAATTCAATCACATATGTATGTGCTTAGGATTCAAATTAGAGATATTCATCTTGTGATCAATATTTGGTCTGGGGAACTGAGTTTAGACTTGTTCTTTCATAGTCAAACAGAGTACCATCGAGCATCTGCACATTCTCACAAACACGTCCCACTTTTGTTATTTAATTAATCATTTGAAGGGCATTACAACAATATGTTTATATGTTATAATTGGATGCAGACTTCGAACCACTTTTCATTTGCAATATTAGGAGGCTTAGATGCAAAGTGCACATGGTATTTGGATACACAGAAGGGCAATTATACCGACATTGACAAGTTTACGGTTAATTGCTCTTGATGCTTTGCCATGAGTGACTGATATTGGGTTACTTAATAACTACGACATCTGGATCATGGAACAGATGGGAAAAGTGTTTGGATGGTTGGATTACAAGAGTGCAGCTGACTCCCAGGTGAGATGACGAGCCCTGACTTCGGTTCTTATTTTGCGTCACCACGTTGAAGCTCGATCAAGACTAGCTGAGGCAATGAATGACTCTGGGGAGATCGGTTGGCTTTTGTATGGATTCTCTAGAGAATGCCTTCGCATGGTAACGAAATTTAGGTTTTAATACTTTCGACAGCACATCTTACATTTTCGTTTACCAAATTGCTATCTTTTACCACAAAAGTGCGGTCCAACCTTACAACAAAAGTGCAGTCCAACCTTACATTCTTCATAGAAAAAGGCATACATACAGTGGTTGCCAATATGTTATCCATTGAAATATATGAAAATTCTATGGCTTTCAACAACCTTTAGTCGCTCTTTAGAAAAACAAAATGAAAGTAGTTTCGTGTTTCTCCAACACTCATGAACTACAAACACTAGTGGCCAACAAAGTTCTAGAAACTAAAGCTTAAAAGCACCAAACAGCAAAAGCAAATCAGAAAACCCTAGAGAACTCCAAGCCATCCTGGTGGGAAAAAAAAAAAAGGGTGGGGTGGTGAACAAATCGGCTAATTAACCAAAGCATGGGCCTAAAAGATTGATTAATCACAAAGCTACATATAGTGAGATGATTACAATATGACTATCCCCGCAAAAAATACTCATCATCATATTTTTTGTAACATCCCAGAAAATTAACTAGAACTCTTGAGAAGCAGATCCAATGTCGCCCTTTCCTTTGCCCGTTTTACTGGGAAGCAGAGTCTGGTGAATGTTGGGCAAAACACCTCCATTAGCAATGGTGACTGAGCCCAGAAGCTTGCTCAATTCCTCATCATTTCTCACTGCAAGCTGTATGTGTCGTGGAACAATACGATTCTTTTTGTTATCCCTCGCTGCATTACCAGCGAGCTCCAGAACCTACACATCAAAACAATCTAATCAGAAATTACACGAGAAAAAAATTAGTTATCCTCAAATTTTTTATACTTCTGCACATGAAAATGAAATCAATTGATCATGACTGCACGAAGTTTTATTGGTTTTCACATTGCACAACATACACCACCAACAAGATTATAACTTTAACATTTGCAGCGAAAACCAAATAAATTAATTTTCTAGAAGCAATTGCTTAACCCAAACAATTAAAGGCTGAAAGATCCAATTTTTACACCGCATCGCAAATCACAAAACAAACAAACTAAGAATATGCAAATCATAAACCAAAACCAAATCCGCAAGGAAACGAAACCTTACAATTTCAGTACATTCAAAAGACGCCCAAATAAAGAACCCAACATCGTATTTTCCTTGTTAGAAAAACAAAGATACCTCAGCGGCGAGATACTCGAGCACTGCTGAGAGATAGACGGGGGCTCCGGCACCAACGCGCTCCGCGTACTTTCCGGCTTTCAAAAACCTAGCGATCCTACCAACCGGGAACTGTAGGCCCGCCTTATGCGACCGCGAAACCGACTTGGACGCCTTGGGCTTTCCTCTGCCACCCTTTGTAGACCCTCCAGCGGAACTCATCCTTCTAACAAAACCCTAACCCTCGCTTTTCTTTCAACGTTCAAAAAGCATGCGAGAACTAGTGCGCCGTTTCCGCAAGCGGTTAGTGCTATGAGCATTTATATAGGAACTCTAACTGTGTTGTGATTGGGTGAGGGAAAATTGCGCGGATTGCCAATGTGTCACCAAATTCAGGTTTAGCGGGAAATTTGTGTTTGTTCAGTGTTTTTTTGGCGGTGGAGTTTTAAGTTGCGTGTTCAAACGACGCCGTATCATCGTTTTTTTTTAATACCTAATTAATTATTTTAAAGAAAATAAATTCCTTTTCTACTGTTGTTAGTGCACACAGCAAAAGAATTTGCAAAAAAAAAAAAAACTAAAATCATTCCTTGGGTCCATTTTCAAAGAAGGCAGGCTTGTTAGCGATTGAAAGCCCAACAAATGAAAAGTTGAAATAGCCGTTTGGGTTTACCATCAGATTGTCAATTAAAATCCAAAATTGGTGGACTCTCATGTAGCATGACTGTCAAATTTGAACTAATTCAGTCATAATTTACAAGAATTAGAACAACATGATCCCAAATGCAAGCAGTCTTTGATAAGCTGAAGAAGCAAAAACAACCCATCAAAATTTGTTATTGATATGACTGTAGATGATGGATGATTTCGAAAGAAGGGCAGCTTCCCATGCCATGATCAACCCGTCTTGATTCCTTAACACTACCCCATCTGGTCATAATTCCTCCATCGAAATCCTAAAAGCTTTTCCGTACGGTTTTTTTTCTCTTTTCACACGTTGCTTTCCTGAAAACCAGCCATGCCCATGCATGGCATGCATTTCCAGCCCCGTCCCTAGCCCTAGATTCTTAACCTAAAACAACAGCCTGTCTGTACTGAGAGATTCATTTTCCATCCATCATCTCTCTCTCTCTCTGTCTCTCTGTCACCGCCACGCATGCCTCTTTATCTCTTTGTACATTCTTCACGTTGTTGGTTCCTCTCGCACGCGCGAGTCGCTCGCTCTGATAAAAAGTAATGGTTCCCGTTCCCGTTTGTAAGTACCGGGGAGATTAGGGATTATTTTAATTTTTATACATTAAAATTTTAATTAAATTCAATATTTTTTATAGTATAAAATTATATTTAAAATATAATTTTTATTTTTTATGATATAAGAATGTGACACGTATATATAAAAAAAAAAAAAAAAGAAGAAGAAGCAGGTAATTAGGATAAGAAGAGGACAAGGTAACCCCACACGTTTTGGTGGCAATGTATGAACAAGTCCACGCGATGGTTAATGATTGCAAGCAAATTCAATTATATTATTTTGTGTGCATTTTCTCCACAAGCTTCCACCCCACCAAACACACACAAAGCTAAAATTTTATTGAGTGTGACAATCATTGTTGATTTCATATTTAATTTTTATAATAATTATTATTATTTGATGAATAATTAGTGTTTTTTATTTTTTAAAATTTTTTTAAATGTAATTAAAAACTTAATGATGGCAAAACCAATATCTGTATGAATTAATGTACTTCCTAATCTATTAAAAAAATAACATTAATAATAATAATAATGACTATATATATCAAAAATGTTAATAATTAGTCTTGGATGATTTGGTCGGGGACAAATATCTGCTTCTACCAATGACATTGATTTATTTTATATGAATAAGATTAGCACGTACTACTAATTTAGCAGCAGGAATACTTATTACGAAGGTAATTAACAATACTAATTACTGCATGCTTTTACCTAATTCGCAATCATTTTAATACGCTCACGAATTGAGCTGTATCCATCAAGATTTGACTCTCCACATATATTGATATAATATTATTCCTTTTTTTAATTCTACAAAAACAAATGTCCTTTTTTATTAAACGATAAAGCAGAGGGCAGATCCAAACAAATAAAATTGCACAATGATTATTATTATTATTAATAAATAATTAATAAAAAGTGTGGTGAAATTTGGTCCATGTAGGCACACGAGATAGAGATTTGAATATTTAATTAAAAAAAATTGGTAAAAAATAACTAGGAAAAGGTTTATTCAGAAAAAGCCAAAAGCACTTCCTAGTTGTTGACGCAGTCAAGTGCTTCCAAAAAAATTCCCTGTGCAGTGTGGGCTTCTCAATAATAGTAAAGTCCCCAAACATGCCGTATTGATAGTGAAGTTCATGACAACGACTTCATCCAACTCTTTGTTTCTTTGGTTCTTCTTCTTCTTCTTCTTATCATTATTGTTTTGGCAAAAAAAAAAAAAATTATTCATCATTTTTATCAATTTTTAATATTTTAATTCTTTATTTACAATAAATGACCTTAAAATTACATAATTAAGTCACGTATATTATTAATTATAAATTATTGATAATTTCTTTGGTCCACCGCATCAGAAAAATATCAATCCAATCAAACGGCACAGATTTCGAGGCTACGATGAGAATACGTAGAGGATTGTAGCTCTCTTAAAAGTACTCCTGCGTACTTGTCTTGTGCATAGGACGGGGTACTTTTCTTTAGATGACGGGTCCTTAGATTTCCTTTTCAACATAAATGAACGGTGGATACACGCGAACGTTTCTGTTATCTCTACCAGAATCACCCAACGGTCTAGGATTTGTAATAATTAATACACAAGCAAAGGGATATAAAATTGATACGTATAATTGTACACTTGTGACATGTTTGGATGTTGGTATTGGACTTTATATATATATTTTTTACTGTTTGCATTAAATGAAATTTGATATAATTTAACTATTTATATTGTACTGTATATATTTGAGTGCTGTAACACCTCATTAGGCTTAAACCGTGGGCTCTCACCAGTCCTCCTTGTACTTTAATTTTTGTAATAATAATTGTAATAATATAATAAATATATAATATTTAAATAAATTATTTATTAAATCAAATATAATATAATATAATATAATAAATAATACAGATAAATACGCAATAACAAACCTACCCTTAATTCGTAGTCCAAGCCGCAAATACAAGTAGTATACGACTGGAATTTGCAGACCTTGGAAAGAGCTTCGGACGTGACGTGGCGTGGCGTTGGACGCACGCACGGAAGCTTTTGTCCTCACCGTTTCCTCTCTTTGTTTGCTTCTCCGAAGAGCAGAAAAATAAAACCTCCAGTCAGTCCACTTAATATTACGTCCAAAATCATAAAAATGGAAACTTTAAAAGCGAAAAAAAAAAAAATATTTAAATTAATCTGCAAAATTTTTTATCATCTGGGTCCCACGAACCAGCTATCTTTCGGCCACTCACTCTGTCGTCTATCTCAGTCTACATTCACCCTTTGGTGCATTTTAGCATTTGTCTGTAAGCGTTTGCTAACGTATGCCCTCCCTTCTTATCACATCATCACTCCTCCCACACTCGCCCTCTCTCTCTCTCTCTGTTTTATTGCAGCTAGATTTCTCATCATTTATTAGTCTCCGTGGAGTTGTTAGTAGTATTACTCTGTCTTCAGGGAGTGTGAGAAACCTGGAAAGATTGGAACTCTGTGGTTTGTCCGGCGTGATCCTGGTTTGCATATGTGATGAGTTTGTGGTGGGGGTATTAAACTATGTGAAAAATTGTCAAGTCGGTTGCTCTTAAACAGGATCTGTGTTTTAAAAGTTTCTGGTTTTGTTACGGGATCTTTTCTTGGAGAACTAGTTTGATGGCAGCAAGAAATGAAGTGAACCTCAATGAGTCTAAGGTATGATTCTTTCCTTAAACTTTCCTCGTTTTGTTAATTTTCGAGGTTTTGTTTAGCGTTTGTTGGGATTGTTTGCTGGTTTGTGGTGGTAGATGGAAATTTTTGACGGGTCTGGTCAGTTTTTTGTTTGTTGAGAGTTCAAAGTTACCTCATTTAGGTCGGTTTATGGGACAATGATGCATATATTATGTGGTTTATTTTTGTTAATCTGCCTGTTTTTCCTGGTTATTGGGGTTCTAGTGCTCCGTCCTTGAAAGTGGTATATTTTGCCGATTTCTTTTGAATGTGGTAATTTTTTTGTTTTAGGTTTCGATTTCATATATTGGTATGCTAATCATTATTATTATTGCTTCCGGGTTCGTCAAACTTTGAATTTTTTTATTATTGGCCTATCTTTTTTTCCCCTTTCTAAGACAGAAGTTGAATAATCTGTTCTAGTTCAGGTTTTAAGGCTGTTTTAAGCAGATTTTTGACCAAATTTGAAGTCCTTACCATTAGTTTTCTTTTTCGTGCACCAGATACAGTTAATTTGGGGGATATGATTAGATTTGAGTATTAGGTTATGAGGTTTGAGTTTTGCATCTGTCGTTTCACTTCCTATTGACATGTGCTTCTTGATTTCTGCTTTCTTATCAAAGTGTGTTGTTGCTCATATGGGGTTTCCAGCTTTTCCTTCTCCATCTTGTTTTTAGTTTTACGTCTTCTGGGTACAACAGGTACAAATCTTGAAAATTTTATTTCTGCAGTAGTTGTATTGTAAAGATCTTTACTACTTCCAGTCTACAATGTTCTGTCACTTAAAACATGACCTGGAATGGAATTCCTGATGCCTTTTATTTTCTGTCTAGATGGTGGTCCCATTGCATACATGGGTTCTTATCTCCAATTTTAAGTTGGCTTACAATCTTCTACGTCGACCGGATGGCACTTTCAACCGCCATTTGGCAGAGTTCCTTGACCGGAAAGTCCCAGCAAATGCAAATCCAGTTGATGGAGTTTTCTCCTTTGACGTCATTGTCAACCGTGGCACCAACCTACTGTGTAGGATTTATCGGCCTGCAAATGGAGAAGAGCCTCAGCCGAATATTGTTGAGCTTGAGAAGCCCGTGAGCTCTGAGGTGGTTGTCCCTGTAATAATTTTCTTCCATGGAGGAAGCTTTGCTCACTCCTCAGCCAATAGTGCTATATATGATATCTTGTGTCGCAGACTTGTGGGGATTTGTAAGGCTGTTGTGGTCTCTGTGAACTATCGGCGTGCACCTGAAAATCGGTATCCTTGTGCTTATGACGATGGATGGACGGCTCTTCAATGGGTTAACTCACAATCATGGCTTCAAAGTAGGGACTCTAAAGTTCATATATACTTGGCTGGAGATAGCTCCGGTGGTAACATTGTGCACCATGTTGCTTTAAGAGCAGTAGAATCAGGTGTTGACATATTGGGGAATATGCTGCTCAACCCAATGTTTGGTGGGCAGGAGCGAACCAAAACGGAGAAGAGATTAGATGGGAAGTATTTTGTTACTATCCAAGACCGGGACTGGTATTGGAGAGCTTATCTTCCTGAAGGAGCTGATAGGGATCATCCGGCTTGTAATCCGTTTGGGTCCAATGGTAAAAGCCTTGTCGGAATGAACTTTCCCAAGAGTTTAGTTGTGGTGGCTGGTTTGGATCTTATTCAGGACTGGCAGTTGGCGTACGTGGAAGGGCTCAAAAAGGCTGGCCAAGATGTGAAACTTCTATATCTGGAGCAGGCAACAGTTGGGTTCTACTTCTTGCCTAATAATGGTCACTTCTATACTGTCATGGACGAGATAAGTAACTTTGTGAGTTCTTGACTGTTAATATACTTGATGTTTACCGACAAGAATCCCTACCTGACAGAAGCTTGACATTGCACTTGGGGTAATTGAGAGTTGTTTGCAGTTTATATGGCTGTTTAAGTATCAAAATATTCTGTTTTATTAATTATGGTGCTTCATGGCATTCTGCTACCATGGCATCTGTGCTGTTGAATTCTCAAGATGACTAGGCTTGGACACTTGGTTATCAGGAGTATAGTTTGACCACTAGCTGGACATGGATGTGTTCCGTTATATGTACTAATATCTGGAGTTGAGTGATAATAGTGCAATGAAGCTTTAATGTCAGCAGGAACTGTTTGACTAAGTTTAGTATACTGGTCAATTCTGAAGAGTGCTCAGTCTGGCTTCCAGCCACAAACGGGGGGGAAGGTCGGAGTCCTGGGTTAACATTTGGTGGCCGATCAATTGGGGCCGGTGCCTGGCTAATATTATATAGCTAATTCTAAGAACATGGATGGGAAATCTTCCATGTTATTGTGATCCTGTTATGCGTATGCATTTGTTTTAGTGTGTGTGTGTGTCTCTCTCTCTATATATATATATAAAGATATTTGCTCATCTGTTGCATCTCTTTTTCATTTTCTTCTTCACCTCCCACACCCACCACGCAACCCCCCCCTTTTTTGGAGCTCTCTTTGGCTTATTTTGTGCCTGACTATCTAACGATATTATAAAATGTAAATATAATGATATTATAAAATGTTGAGAGTTTTGCTTTTAAGTTCTATGTCCATTTTTAACCATTTGTATTGCTCCAAAGATTCTAAAACATATTTGGATTATCAGAGCCACCTGGAAATCCAAGCTTTATATTTTTCTCAATATTTTCAAGTTGTTTTTGGCTTGAAAAGAAGAGATACAGAACTCATAATCAAACACTAGATTCGAGATCAAATTTGTCGTATGTCTACCAGAGAAAATATGCATAATTGACATTTAGGAGTAACATTTTGTTGATTAGCATAAAACAAAATAAGCATAAAATTATCTACAAGAAGATAATTGCTTGATTTTGATGTCGCCATTTCGTCCATTGAACCAAGTGCCTGAAAGCCTCGATTCAAATCAACCCCACAAAAAATGATTGGAAGCAAATTCAATTAGTCTTATTTGGTCATGGATAGGGATTGATTTGGTTGATTCTTGTCAGCTCTTGAGTGCCTGTTAATGGGAGAGTAATCTGGAGCCTGTGATAGTAGAAGATACAAAAATTGGCTTGTTTTGTAAGTGGAGAGCCCATATAATATAATGGTTGTTAAGACTTTGGATACATTTCGGGGGACCACCCGAGAAACCACAAACATCCCCTTTGAGATTGTAGGATTTGCTTTCAGAATGACAAAAGAATATTAGCATAGTGATAATAGGAACAGCTAAGCATATTGATGGAGACGTTAAACCCTGATTAATTGAACCTTTGTGGACCAACTTTAACCATGATGTCAGCAATTTGGCATGCATTGAGTAATCAGTAAAGTGACAAATTGCAGTTAATATTCCACACCAATGTACTGGTCTTGATAAAGTAAGCCTCACGATAACTTGCAATATCATATTAGTAACGTTTAGCAGTTTAAAAATGGTAATTAGACATAAACAACCATAGTAAAAGTAAAATAGCGTTGGTTACCGTAAATGTGAATTGGTTTACAGGTTGTCAAGTGGTACTGTTAGTACTTAGATTTGCTGTTACAATGCAAAACACAAATCCAGCGCAAAACTTTTGCCTTGCACTTTGCCACAGCAGAATAGAATATGAAATTGGCTTACAGGCGGTCAGCCGATGCTGCTAGTACTAAAGTATGCTATCGCAATGCACAACCGAAAAAATGAAACACGATTGATGAGCCTCTCTCCACAAATGCCACAACAGAACTGAATCACAATTTTGACAGTGGCGTGTATAGATGTCTGCATTGCAAATGCTGAATTTAATTTACTGCATCTGCATCTAGCTATGACATATAGAAAGAAGAAAAGAGAATAATTAGCAAAAGCAGTAAGGAAAAAAGAGTTGCTACAAGCTGTTACCTATCATCTTACTGATTGCCCAGATTATAAACTTCAGCAGTTTTGCAACATAAGGTTGATTTGATCTAAACTGAAGAGAGTTTGGAAACAAATGCTCATGAACATGCAATAGGATACTAACTTGCACAAATAGAAACAGAAAGAGTACAAAGATCAATCAACGCAAATACAATGGATATACCAGAAACGTGAGATTATGAATTGATCACGACAGAAAGCAGTTTAAAGTTATCATCTAATGTTGTGAATTTAGCATCAATCAAGAGACAGATTTTTATTATAGGTAGAAGTTCAAACACTATCAAAACAGCATCTGGTCAAAGATGAAGATGACCGCCAATCCTTGAAACTAAGAGCATTTGCTTCTAATGACAAAATTTGACAACTAAATCAAACTATTCAGCGGACTTTAGCAACATATGCAACAGAAGCTGCAGCAAATAGAGTTGCTACGGAAGACACCATAGTCCAGAAGCTTCTCTTCTTTTGTGCCTCCGCCACAGAATTCTGCATAAATTCAACTTGCTTCTTCATGTCTTCTACCGTTTTCTCCTTGTTCTTAAATGCATTCTTGATTGCTTCCAGCTCAGCGGCATATTGGTCAGTTTCACCATGCATCTTATTCTCATCAGCATATTGTTCTTGCTTACCATCAAGATAATTTTCAGATCGACACACCATGGCTGAAGTACTCTTCAACAAGCTCAAAGCTTGACCAGAATTAATGACGATCATTTCCATTTTGGCCCTCAAATCATCAGCACATTGTTTTGCCTCCAAAAGTTTTTTCTGCACCGATTCTTTTTCCTCCCTCAACAGCCCAATGTGACTCTCCATTTTCTTCCTTTGCTCAATTATGGTATCATGCTCATTTCTAATTTTAACCAATTCTTCTACATTCTCTGCTATCCTCTTTTCCATTTCTGATACCTTTGAGTTCAGGTCCATGCCATTCCTTTTCTCCTGATCTAAACCCATTTGAGCATTATCTCTCTCGAGTTTAGCTTCATCAAGAGCATTTTTATAATCCTTAACTTCGTTCACCAATAGTTTGCATTTGTCTTCTTGATCTCTAGAAAACTCTTTCAGTGTAAACACAACATTCCACAATTCGCCAATCTCCTTCTGCAGCTCAACAATCTCACTTTCCTGACTAACTCTCCTCTCCTCAATGTCATTCTTCTCTCGAAGCAATTTCACAATCTGTCCCTCCTTATCATTTAAATCCACCATAGCCATCTTCAACCTTTGTGAGATTTCATCTTTTTCCTCCATCAGTATCTTAAAAATTCTCTGCTTCTCAATTTTCTGAACCATCAAATCATTGATCTCCAATGTCATCTCTTTTTTCTTGTCCATAGCCTCAGTACAACTGTTTTCCAATTCTAAAATCTTTTCACTCAAAACTTGCTCCTCCTTTCGCAAATCAGAAACAACCTCACTCAAATTCCCCACTTCTTTCTCCAACCCATCAATTTTCACTATCTGCTGATTTTTCTGCATCTCTATCTCTTTCTTTTCCCTCAGAATCCCTCCAATCTGTAGCTTCAAACCATCAGTTTCCTTGCCCGTGTCATCCAATCTCCTCTCAAGCAAACCTTTTTCCTTTTTCAAAGCCTCAATATCTCTGTCCCTCTCAATTTTCTCCTTCATTAAAATTCCAGATTCATTCTTTAGCACCAAAATCTTACCTTTCAAATCTCTCTCTTTTTCTTCAATTTTAATCAATCTTTCTTTAAACCTAGTTGCCTCCTTAACTTGACAATCAAGATCACTCTTTATCGAATCCCTCTCCCTACAAGCTTGACTTGATCTCTCCTTCTCATTCTCAAGATTATCCATTAGCCTAATCACTTTACTCTTCAAAGCCCTAATCTCATTTTCCCTCAGACTCTTTTCTTTCTCCTGACCAACATTCAATTCATTCATCTGCGTCATCAGAAAAACAGAAAACAAATTCTTCTCTATCTCCATTCTTACATTTATCTCACTCTCCCTGTTCAACTCAGCTTCCAGCTCACTCTTTCGAACACCTAACCGACTCAACTCACTCTCTAAACCTTCCTTAATTTGGTTCAAAGAATCAACCTGTTGCCTCCTCTCACTGGTCTCTTTGAGAAGCTTTGAGTTGAGATTTTTCAGGTGCTGAAGCTTCGCTGCAGGATCTTCCATGGAGTGTTGGTGAGTTAGGGTTGTTTCTCGAGTAAGGTTCTGGTTCATTTGGTCTGGTGGGTTTTCTTCTTTGATGTCATTGAACTTCTGGGGCACTTTATTTTCGGCCATATTTGAGATTGTGATGATGAGGTTTGAGATTAGTGGATTAGGGTTTTTGCTGGGGTTTTTATGGTGGAGAAATGGAGTTGTGAAGATATAGGAAGAGAGAGAGAGAGCGAATGGAGGGTTGTTTTCAAGAATTCAAAATTTGGGCCCAAGTTTTAGGGATATTTTGGGGCTTTGAGTACCCTAAAATGTGAGCTGTTATTAATATTCGGAGATAGTTTCTTATGCAAATGGCTGGAATATCCTTTGCCATTTTTATAAGCAGGAACTGGAAGGAAGAAGCAGGGACCTCCTCGATATCCATGAACAAACAATATTCTTTTATGAGAAAATGTACAACTTCAAGAACCCACATACTGTTAGGTTAGCCCCAACGTTTATCTTATGAAAGAAAATGTATGTTCTACAATAATTATTGACACTGCGAAAAGGCAGTGAGTTAGTGACTGTTTGGTTCCTTCCTACAAAACTCAAATCAATTAGTTATTTCTTTCCCTGTATAAGCATGATCTTCCTTCTTCATGATTTTCTATCTTATTTCTTACCATCCATTTCTAAAAATAATAACACAAATGATTGGATAACAATTTATCATTTCATATATTTACTTATTGTGTGGTAATTTTTTTAAAGAAAAATGATATATTTGTTCTAACTTATCACTTTGATCATAATTCGGTGTTAGAGTGTATTGAATTTATTTATGTATTATTGTTACTTTTTTGAAATGATTTTGCTGAAGAATATAATTGAAGTATGAGTTTGTATCCAAAATCTCGCTCTCAAATTTAGAATAATAATCAACCATGGACTCAGAGTTTACATGCAAAATCTCAATATGAAAACGTTATTTGATACTGCTTTTCAACAGTCATTGTTTTTTTTGGTTTTTGTAAAATAGAAACTAAGAAAAATTTGCTTTCATTGGACACATTTTTACTGTTTTTGGAAACAAAATCCTAAAAATAAATATGAAGAGACATGTGAAAAACAGAATCATATAACGGATTTGCTTCCAACTCATAAAGAACGAACTCCACACAGAGTTCTCTTTCCCTCCATTTTAGCAGTCTCTTGTAACATCTGTCAGAATTCCTCTAACATGACAATATGCACGCTGTTTTTGACGTGAAAAGATGTTCAAAGCTTGTTTGAGGTAAATTTTTGTGAATTCTTCCTTTGATACTTGGTATATGGACGGACGTTCATACTGTGCACTCTTGACTCAAAATCCTTCTCTGGTTTTCCTCTTACATATGAAATTTATTGTATAAAATATAACTAAATAATCCAACCTTTGAACGTTGTATATTTATTTGTTCTGGGAATTGTAGCAGAGCCATGGTGTTTCTGGGGATTATTACGTGGATAATGATTTTGCTTGCATTGGTCGGAAAATTTTCGGTGTCCGATCAACCTCGCCGGATTCTGGTAGATACAGATGTTGATACAGATGATGTTTTTGCTCTCTTTTATCTGCTGAAGCAAAAGCGAACAGAATTCGACTTGCGGGTTTTCTTTTTAAATTATTATTTCTTCTGTTTGTACTATGCAACACTTGAACAGTATCTTATTGTTTTTAAACAACTGAATGATGAACTGCTATGATAAGAGCAGGCAATTACCATCAATACAAACGGATGGAGTGATGCTGGACATGCTGTTAATCATGTATATGACATACTTTTCATGATGAATCGTGATGACATTCCTGTTGGAGTTGGAGGAGAAGGCGGCATTTTCCCAAATGGAACTATCCTTCCTGATGTTGGTGGATATCATCCTATCATCGATCAGGTACAACTCTCCTTGGGAATAATCGACCGATATTCACTTTTTTGTAACATAAAACATCATAAATGTAATATTGACCATCATCCTATAAGAAAACAGTAGCATGAAACATTTAAAGTACGAAATTTTACACCTTGTGAATGGGAAAGAAACACGATGGTTCGGTAATTGTTGTGACAGGGCATGTCAACGGCTGGTGGATGTAGATATAGACAAGCAATTCCTGTGGGGCAAAGAGGTCGTCTATATGTTAATACCAACTATGGCCTCAGAAAAGCCTTCCTTCCCCAGGTAAAAGCTCAATCTTTGTAACATATCAGAATTTTTCACTTTATTCCATGTTTTTGGCAAGATTTGGCCTTTTCTAAACACTTAGTAATTGCATTTTCGGATTTTTGAAGCACAACAGCAAATGGGACCTTAATAATCCAGAATAGAAACTCTATTAGTGCTTAGTAATTTTCCCTAGTTTTCTCAAGACACATTTATGGTAAATTTGTGTTTACTGAAATACCTGATTAATCATTTTTTGTTTGTTTCTTTCTACTTTTTCCGTGCAGGGTGGCAGGAAGTATACTCCTCTTGGGCAACCTACTGCACAACAAGTGATGATAAATGCAATATCAGCAGGTCCTATAACTGTGTTTATAATGGGAGCACATACAAACTTTGCTTTATTTCTTATGAATAATCCTCATTTGAAGAAAAATGTTGAACATATTTATATCATGGGAGGTGCTATTAGATCAAACTGCTTGAATGGTAACAACTCACAGCAATGTAGTAGGACTGTTGGTAATCTATATCCAGAAGACGGCAACCCATATGCAGAGTTCAATATCTTTTCAGATCCTTTCGCTGCATACACGGTAACTTACAGTTAGCTAATCATTATTTGCTCGCGATCAGATATATTTGCACGTATGCACACATAGACATTCTCCTCACTCAATAAGGCATTGGATGGTGTTAGGATGCTTGTTTTCTCATATGCTTAATGTTGTCTTTTCCGAGCCAATTTAGCATAACAATGTTTCGCATAGTAGGTGCTTGCTGCATTGCTGCAGTTAAAACCTAAAACTCTATGAATATTTATCACGATGTTTTTCCCAAAAGCAGGTGTTACATTCTGGAATTCCAGTCACACTCATTCCGCTGGATGCAACAGATACTATTCCTGTTAGTAAGAATTTCTTTACAGAATTTGAAAGACGACAGAATACATATGAGGCACAGTATTGCTTCCAATCCCTGAAAACGATTCGCGATACTTGGCCCGCTGATCAATTTCATGAGGTAATATCCTCAGCTTTGGCTATTTAGTTCTTGCATGTGCGTATAAAAACTGCTAAGTACTAAAAATTTCAGTTTTTTCCTCATATGAGATAATAACATTTTTGAAGGCATACTGCATGTGGGATTCTTTTATGGCTGGTGTAGCACTATCAATTATGCATCATTCACCAAGTCATATTGGTGAAAATGAATTCTCCGAGATGGAATATATGAATCTGACAGTAGTTACTTCAAACAAACCATATGGAATATCAGATGGCTCGAATCCTCTTATTGATGGGCTTGCAGTCCCCAAGTTCAATGTCCAGAAGAATGGAGTGCATTCTGGTCATGTTCAAATGGGAATGCAGGACCCATTCTGCCTTGAGGGTGAGAAAAGAAAATGCCAGGTACCTTTTCTTTATATGTGATTACGTCAAACTTCTGGCTGACAACAGAACTTCATTTTTGCACATTAACTAACTGAATATCATACATGTCTGCAACAGGATGGTCACATTAAGGAAGTTACAGGTCCAGAAGCAGTCCGAGTTCTTGTTGCTACAAAAGCTAAATCAAATCAAGACAATGGAAGCTTACTTGAAAAAGAATTTTACAAAAGCTTTTTGGATGTAAGCTTTATGATTTTTACAAGAGTATTGTTTGATATGCTTTAGAATATATTATATGTTGAACTGAGTGATATTTGATGATTACTCATGTGATTGCCTTGCATTCGGGCAAGTTTTATAGCACATCAACTGTACTAAATTGTCAAATTGCAGGTTTTAAACTTCCCCAAGCAGGCTGGGAGGTTCAATATCAGCACACAATTTCCTCACTGCCAGAAAGTCCTTAAAAAACCAGACTTTGAAAAGAATTCCATGGGAAAACCTGTTGTATTTGACATGGATATGAGCGCTGGGGACTTTTTATCTCTTATATATCTCCTAAAATTACCCGTGGAACTTATCAACCTCAAGGTACAGAAGTTCTTCACCTTTGATATGAAAGCAGAAAATCAAAAGTATTCCTACTTCCATTAGTACTTAGACAATTTTTTTTTTTTGTTGGTTCAACCAGGGAATACTAATTAGCTCGACTGGCCGGGCAACTTCTGCAACTATAGATGTTGTATATGATTTGTTGCATATGTTGGGCCGTGATGACATTCCAGTTGGTTTAGGAGATGTATTTGCAATTGGTGAAGCAAATCCAACTTTCTCTGCTATTGGAGACTGCAAATATTCCAAGGCTATTCCTCAGGGCAGTGGCGGTTTCTTAGACTCGGATACACTCTATGGACTTGCTCGTGACTTACCTCGTAGTCCCAGAAGGTATGCTTCAATGTTTACATTCTGATGTCAGTTATCGGTGTTTATAAAAGGGCTAGTTCCTGAGGTTTATAATTTGTTGCATTTTGCGGAAAGCTGGTGCGTTATTTTATTGCTGGTGTACAATATATTCCAGCCTATAGTAATTCTCAATCTTCAGTTGTAATTAATGTTTCAGATACACAGCAGGAAACTCTGTAAAATTTGCAGCTCCTCGGAATACAGATCACCCTGAAATTAGGCAGCCATTGGTACTAGATGTATGGAATTCCATAGTAGAATCACTAAAGCCAGGATCAAAGATTACTGTATTGACCAATGGACCGTTAACAAATTTAGCAAAAATCATTGCTTTGGAGAACTCAAGCTCGGTGATTCAGGTACGTATTTGAAAGTTAGCATCTATAATTCACTGCTTAAGGATAGAATAAGAACATATTAGAAAGTCGGTCAATTTCAATTAAGATGCAAATCATCCAGAGTGCTGATAATATTTGCGATGCAGGATGTGTATATTGTCGGAGGAAACATAGGCCATGAAAATGAAGAAGGAAATGTTTTCACTGTTCCTTCAAATAAATATGCTGAATTCAACATGTTTCTTGATCCTTCAGCAGCAAAGGCAGTTTTAGAATCAAATCTGGACATCAAACTCATTCCGCTGCACATGCAAAAGAGAGTTTCTTCTTTCCAAAAAATCCTTGATAAGTCAGAGAACCCGAATGGAACTCCTGTAAGCGTGTTTTCGCGGCGTCTACTCTCAAGGCTAAGGCAATTACAGCAGAGACATCACATCTATCATCATGTGGTAATGCAACACACATTCATAAATCTGCCCAAAAATGCATAAAGATTTGTTTTCTGAATCAAGGTTTTACGAGTCAATTCCATCACATACTGCATTAGTCAGCTTCTGCTTTGCCACAAAGTTTAAATTTGAGCTCATAATAATTATGCCAATCACATTACAGGATACATTTATGGGAGAAATCCTTGGTGCAGTGATATTGGGTGGTCATCCCCATTTGAATCAAACGTATGAGATCAAGCCTCTCAAGATTTTTCCAGACGGAGACATATCAAAAGCTGGACAGATTGTTGTCAATGAAGAAAAAGGAAAATTAGTAAAAGTGTTGGAAAGGTTTAACGAGGAAGCATACTATGGCCATTTAGCTGAACTATTAGGAGATCAAATTTAGGGATGACAAAATCTCTTACCAGAATCCGCCCCTATTGTTGTTATTTATTAATGGTAATTATTTTTAAAATAATATTGTAATATATTGATGATGATTTTGTTCAAGTTGCCTTGTTCTTTATATTCTGGAATATTAGAATATCTAATAAAAATAAAAATGAAAAATAGGAAATTTAGGCTGGGATATAAAAATCACTCCATTTGCATGGAGATTACTTCATTTCCATCTCGTTGAAACGAAGTGGGGGAAGAGATAAGACCTTCGCCAACCAAGCCCCATTGCCATAGCCAGATAAAAGACAATTTAATTTGCTGTAATTTGAAACTTTTATGAGCAGGAAACCAAACAGAACAGATGCTATACATCATAAAAGACATAAACTATAGCATTTGACCATCAGCTTCGGCTTCTAACTTTTTTTAACATGTCTCAATCTGATTTAGTCAATCAGATTAAGAGACAGCAAAGTTTTAGTATTGCTCCTTGTGCTTTTGAATGCATGAATACACTGCTACTTGTGCCTGTATATGTGTAAATTAAAGTGTGCGCTAATCATGATATTAAAATGAGAACAAGACAGACACCACGCCGATGCAAAACAATTGAAAATTAATGCAGGAGAATCTGTGGTGGAATATCTGCCCAGCTGGAAACTCCAGGCACAGAATAAGGCTTGTTCTTTTAAATTATGATTTAGTTCTTCCATACATTTCGTTTTCAGTCCCATTCACACCTGGGTTTCCATCTTTTGAGATGGCTTCTTAACTTTAGGCTTTCGCTCCAACTTTAGCCTTGGACATCGAGTAGTTGCTTTTCTAAAGATGAATTAATGACATCCAACAAGGGCGAAGAGTAAAGGGACTATTGAGAGTTGATTTGAAAACTTCAACTCATAACATAGAAGTATACAGAAGCAATCATCTATTGATGAGCGAATTACAAAAGCTTTCATCTTATAATCGAATGAAAAAACAATACGTATTAGTTAAAACTCAACATTATTGCTTAGGATTTTATTCATTAATTTAAACTAATACAATTGTTATCAGTCTTTCACTGAAAGAGAGGTGTTAGAGGTAGATACTATTATTTAAACACTTACATGCTATCTTAAACTTTTAGGTCAGATGATAAGTTAACAACTAATATTGATTGATTGAATGAAAACTATAAACAAAAGATAATAAATATCAACTATATATGGTGTTATTGAAGCACATTATTTTGGCCTAGCTTGCACATTACCTGCAGAACAGGAGGCATCCCACCCCATGTGATAACAGTTGACTATTTTTTTAAACTCATAGACATTGAACGTAGGAGAGATTGTGGAATTGTTATCTTGGAAGTTGCCGACTTAAAAAAAATCAACCAACCCAACGTGGGGTTTCTTGTTGGTTTTTATTAATACAAATATGCGTTGCTAACCACTTGCTTTCCCTTAAAATATGCAAAGAAAAGATAGCCATATAGCTTTATGCTAATGGTCGGTGGCTTTGAATTTGTTTTGCCAATGCATATGTTTGCTCCTTAGAGGAAGACTTTCGTACTGTATACGGTATAGATGGCCCGACCCAGATGGGTACACGCAGCTAGTATTGATGGGAATTTCTGGTATTAAAGCTTATATATTGCAGCTCCAAATCCTTTTGTTTTGTTCTTGCTGAGCTGTTCACAGTCAAGAAGTTCGAATCAAGGATTGTCCAAAATGATTGCAGAAGTTTTTGTGATTAGAGTAGATTGAGATCGAATTGCTGTGGTTTTAATGTACAATTGTTATAAAATAGAATTATTGCCAACTTTCAAGTATAGATAAACTTATAGTATAGCAGGTTTGATTTTATAGCTAGTATTACTATAAATAAATAGACCAAGAGCAATGCTGATGACAAGAGAAGGGATCGAGGGTTTATTTACATTCTTTATCATTGCTAAACATTAGATATAATGCATTACAAGCTGATGAAAACTCGAAAGCTGATCATTTTAACCCTCTAGTAGCTTAAATGCACAACTAATAAAACTGGCAGAGAGTAGAACAAAGATATAAAAAACTTCTCTATGTAGCAAAATCCACATTGCTTTCTTGTCTAATATTGTCCGCAGAAGATAACTCTACTGCACATATATGCATCTCTCAGAATTCCCAGTACGTGGGAATTGACCCGCCAGCTGCCAACAGTTGTTGCTCCAGCTGCAGTCAATGAGGGAGAAATTTAGGGCTCGGAGACTAAACTTTGATTTAACAACATAATTTTCTCACAAAGTAACTACTCTCCCCTTTGAAAACATACCTTGAACAAAGTTTCAAGCTTATTTTTCACAAGAGAGTACTCATGCCTCGCTTGTTGCAGACATCTCAGGCACCTAAATTAACCAGATTAGGAAAAAAAAAAAAAGAAAATTACCATTAAAGAACGAAAGTTGTGACAATTATGTACTGAACAAGAGTGAATCAATTTGTTTGTTCCATATATAAAGCTGTAAATTCTGATATGGGGTTGTCCAGAAACTCACCCTTCAATGTTCATTTCTTCGCAGCAGTTGCGAAAGACAATGCATGCATTTTGAACCCTCTGCGCCCCAATGCTGTTATTTAAAACACGTAACTTTCATCAGAAACCAATCAAAGTAAATAAATAGCTGCTGTGAGATGAAATCGGTAAATATAAGAATGAGCACTTCTAACTCTAGCGCTAGCTTTTTGTAGTTCCATACAAACCAGGAAAAAAAAAAAAAGTTTGTAAACCGTGAGAAATTTTTTCTCGTATATGATTAAAGATAGGTGAAGGTGATCCGGTCAAGATCCTTTGTTTGATGTGGGACAAAGATGTTGGAAACGACTATGCTTTAGTTGCTAAACAACAAATCAACCTTAAAAGTACACAATTAAGAGACATAATTGGACATTTTATTATTACATTAGTGATGTAACAGTTGTTCTCCAAACACAATCTCTTTGAAAGCAAGTAAATTTTCATATAGAAAATTCAGAAATGGGAAACAACCACACAAGTTTACAAAAAGCCTTTTGATAGACATGTACCTGAAGCAGTGACAAATATTGTGATGCAGAATTGGGTTTGAGAAATTCTAAAAATTCTGAAAGTAGGAGAACTTTTTTCTGTTGTAATGGAAAGTAATCCCAGTTTGAATACAAGCATGGCTAAAATGAACAGAATTAATCAGTTTGTTTAACGAGGGACGTTAAAGTGGAGAAAATGAAAGGAATTTATATAACACCTGGAGCTGCTACCCTTCAACTGGTGAACATGAGCATCCACCTTTTTGAAATCTACATTCTCCTGATTTCTGTATGACATCCAAAACAAGAACCGAAACCACATTAGAACATTGAAAGTTTCCAAAAAAGGAAAAGAACTATTAGAAGAGACAGCTTAGTTAAGCTTCTCACAAAGATTTGGCAAGCTCGTTCAGCAGCCTCTCAGAATCTTGAAAGTAAAGTGAAACCACTTCAACAACAAAATCTGGGTTGCTTTCATCTTGTAGTTGCTGAAGCTGGTTAAACTGTTTGTCAAGAAATCCCTGCTTGCAGCATAAAAGCTCATCAGCACAAACTAGAAAAACCCAACAAACCCAAAAACAAAAAAAAAAAAAAAAAACAAGAAAACAAACTAAAGATTCAACTTCTGTTTATGTTTAAAGTGAGGAGTTGTAGTAAAATATGTTGCAAACCTCATGAAACACTGTGTTTGAGTAGTCAACCAACTGCTTTTTCAACTGAGTAACAGCAGCCATCGTAGATTTTCTTAAGGTTATCAACTTACTTGCAGATCTTGTAGAAGTAGAAGAGCTAAATCATATATCTTCTGAAGAGTATAAAACAAAGAGAGAGATTTTATAGTGTGAGGTGCCAATGATTCTCTGTGTCCATGGAAGATACTGAATATAAATATTTATATATATACTATTGTGTGTATGTATGTGATTGTTTTCCTCCCTTTCCTCTTTGGGTTGTGTTTCTGTTTTCTTTGTTTTCTTCTTCTCTTCATTAATTTAACACATCATCTATGGACCAGTTGAGCTCTTGAAAATACTTCCATATTATATTATAAATCATCACAAGATCCAAAACTTGATGCCATGAAGCATGAACCGTTCTCATCTTTTTCTTTCATTAATTATTTCTGTCTCTTTATTTCTATCTCCATTATTTCAATTTAAAATAATTATTATCACTCTGGTTAATTTTTGCTTTTGTGTTTCCCACGCAAGGTGCTAGGTTGTCGCAGGAAACATGCCATTTTCAAAGAGTTGATCATATATCTAGGTAGGTAAGTTGCTAGTCTTAAATTACAAGGCGAAAACATAAAGACTTTTTCACACATCATATAGGCAATGATAGGTCCATTTTCTAAAACCATTGTTGAGTTTCCCTGTATCCAAACCAAAATACCTAAGTTAGAAATTATAAGCAATAAAATTGAAGCAATTAACATCACCCGGATGAAAGATGGAAGTTGAAATGAAATAATAAACAAAGAATTAATTAGTAGTTTACTAATGGCAGTTGTTCAAACGAAGTTCATTCATGCCTATATCTCTTTCATTGTATCTTTACCCACTCCCCTTCTTCCCCTTTTTTCCTCCGATGCCTGCAAGAATAAATAAATTTCAGTCTTGTGAAGAATCTTATCAAGATTAATTATGGTGGTGGGTGTTTGTATTTTTGTTGTTTTGTTGGGGGGGGTTGTCGATTGGGGATTGCTGGGTAACAATTTTCTTTTATGCCAACCGATATTCGAATAAAAACCCTAAGAAGGACAAGACACAATCTACTGTACCAGTTTTTGTCTTTACTCTCTTTTATGGCAGAATATGAGGTTAACCTGTTCCATTTTCATTTTTTTTTTTTAATTTATTGCTTAGATGTTGAAATGTCGAAGCCCTGGGTCATAGTACGGGGCTACGTGTCGCATCATCAACACCTCTTTAAGGGGGCACACCTACTCAAGTTCAGTTCTGACTGCGTCTGCATCTGCAATTTTTTTTTTCTAAAAAAGAAAATATTAAAAAAATAAATTCGGCCAATTATTTGAATAATGAAATTATAGTTTTATATATAGTTAAATGGTTATCGTCGTTTTCAGAAAAATACGAGTCCCGAATTCGACGGTGAAATTATTGGTAGGCCCGCACCCCCCGCCCCACCCCGCGTGATTTACAGGTCCTTTCATGTCCGACCACTTACCCTCCTCCTCCTCCCCTCCTACGCCAATTCATTTGTCGTTTCTCCTCCAATCATACTCACTCTTCCAAAAAGCATACATTTTTTAATTCAAAATCAACCACATCTTTGTCTGTAATTTCTCAAATGAATCCAGAATCAAGCTTATCATATCAAAGCAGCCAAAACACCAACAGGAGGAGGAGGAGGAGGAGGAGGAGTTGTTACAAGGGACCACCACTGCATGCCTATATTTTCTCTGTAAATTTTCGTATGAAGACAGTGGGGGCCAGGCCATCCTTACACGCTGTAGAATTTGAGCCATTATTGTAGCTGTCATGGCTTGCAGGCCACAAGAATACAAAGTTATAGGATGTCTGGGTATCCAAAGTTAAAAAATGAATGAATGAATGAACAGAGATCATCTATACTGTAGCATGACTGAATGTTTCTATCCAAGTACCCACAACAACTGTTAGATGGACAAATAACGTGAGAATAAATGATCCGGACCCATCAATAATAATACAGCTAGCATGAATTAAGAATCTCTCCACATCTACCCTCAACTTTCTTGACATTTGAAGCATCTTTTGATTACGTGTGCATTAGACAAAGATATACTCCTCCACTAAATTTATTCTTACCAATCACCAATCCTACCTCTAAGGTCATTAGGTCATAATATTAAAAAAAAAAAAAAAAAAGTAGCCATTGTTTTGGGAGGGGCGGGCGGGTGCGGTGCGGCGCGCTCTTTTAATCGATTGACTCATTTCTTTTTGGAAATAATAGTCTTATAATCTCAAACCCTCTCAAATCATTATGAGAAAAGAAAACAAATGCAATCGTAGTTTTCAGAATCAGAAGTTTTTGCTTTCATCTTCTTTTCCCTTGTGAAGTGCTTTTGACTAGGCAGTATGTAGCAAGTTTTCCATGCATTTAGAGGGCCATGATATAGAGAGCAATAATTGGCCACAAAAACTACATAATTTGTACAGTACTGTAATAAATAAATCATTTTTTTTTTTAATTTTTTGTTTCTTTTTTCTGAAGAATGATTAATGTTGAACAAAATAAAAAATAGATTCCACAATTCATTTTAATAATATGAATTTACATGATCATGTACAAGAGAATTAGAAGGGTAGATACCAGGCATCGATCCGGGTCAAAATTATATTTTGTTGTTGTATGAATTAGTCAGTAGCAGATCCAGTCTTCAAAGCAAATAATCCACATTAATATCAATTAGTATCTGACCCTCCATGCGGTTGATCTTTGATCAAACTTTGACACCATTTCAATCATACTTCAACCTGCAACAAAAGAATTGCAACCTCGTTAGGGTTAGAGCTCAAACAAATGAAATTGTGCACTAAAGCCACATATTTTCTATTTGTAAATTAATCATACAATTATGTTTAGATATATATCCTTTATGAAGTTAGTATACTTGTAAAAGAGACCAAGTTAATTTTGTAAATCAACTACACTGTCCATCATGCGTGTAGACAACTTTGGTTAAGCCAACTAACTTCTTGATCCCCTTATAAGATTGATTTCCTTTAGGCATATAGATGTCATCCGTTTGGAAATCTAGGTATCAATACCACTGTCATATTAAAAAGAATCAAATGTGCGAATGTAATTAACATTAGTGATATCAAATTCAGAGATAGCAGGTATTGGCAGAATCTAGAATCTTGATTATCCTAAAACAGCATCATCAATGTAAAATGAATGACTAAACATCATTTCAGAATCCTACCTTCTTCAGAGAAGGCGAAAACACCTCCCAGCATGTCATCATTGTCACTGTCTTCCTCAGATTTATTATTAACACAATCTTCCTCAGATTTCTCTTTATCACAAGGAGTGCTGTTGCTATTGACATCAGTAATGACTCCTGTTGATTCATGACATCCACTCAAGGCCGATGCTTTACAAGACTCCTCTTGAAAAAAGTGTTCAAAATCCAGCGAGCCACTCAATGGGCCCTCATCTAAAATGTTCGTATTTAAATCAGAGTGATTAGTAATAATGTTTGAGAATTCTTGGGTCCTACCACAGGTTGATGACTGAACTTCTTTTTCTATGGCTCTTCCAGCAGAAAGTGAGCCATTAGACAAAGATGATACAATATTTGAGCAATTAATATCTTCTGAAGGAGAAAAACCAACAACGGATTGTTTGAAAGAAATTGAGCCACTATCCTTGTTAAGAGAGCTTTGATGCAGGATGGACGATGACAAACCAGAACTGGCAGTTTCTGTCCCACAATTTTCATTCCCATATTGGAATACAGATGGATAGGTAATCTTCGATAATCCTGATAGAAATTCCATGAATGAAATAAGTTGCATCATCTTACAAGAGTCATATACTATCCTTTTTTTTTTTTTATTTTATCGTTCTTAAAAGAATCATACCATCATCTGAGGTTTCAACTGAGCCCGGTGATGCTCTCTTAGACTGGGTGATTATAGCTTCTTCAGAAAACTTCTCTTTAGCTTCATAGGAATTAGAAGATGAAAGTGAAGATCTTCCTCCAACCATGCCCCTGCATAAAACAATAGATTAAGTTTATTTCTGATAAAGAATATGGAAATAAAGGTCTGTATTCACAATAAGCTAAATAGTGGTGTAATTCTGCAAAGTGGCCCACACCCTACCAAAACTATGACCCCTGCTTGGCAAGTAATATTATCCAAAACCTCACCCCCTATCAGAGTTCACCTGAACATACAAAACCTAAAGAAACTAAGGTCAGCTTTAGAGAACATGAATAAATTTGTTTTACTAAAGGATAATGATATCCTTTAGAAGTTTTCAAATCCAAGCCTCAAAAAGAACCTACCAGCTCCTAACCCACACGAACTGGATCAATAGACTGTCGTTGTAACAGTTAAACACCTGGTCATCACCATCGGGATAAAATTTGAAGCCACACTTTTTGAACCTTACATTTGTTGCTGCCCAACTTAAAATAGACAATTTTTCAAAACCGTTTAGAAAAAACTCATGTACAGCTTGGTCAGCATGAATTTGGAAATGCCAAAAAAGTAATTCTCAAGAATAAGACAGAGACACTAAGGTAACCTAGTAAAAGGTGTATGCACGATTGCAATATCAGTTACAACATACAATTCTACTTAACATTAATAATATTCAAAATATCAGCTTGCAGGAATTACTAACAGTTATTTGGCATATAACATCCTGACGAAAGACATTAAAAGTCAAACATTTAAAGGAGGGTAAACAGACTGAAAGCCAGAAACCATGAAAAATAGACACCAGATGGTGGTTGGGTGGTTAAGAGAATCTCAGCATGTGAAAAAAGGCACTTCAGTAGAGGATGATGAACAATAATTCTTTGTGTTAACAAATATGTGGTTAGCGTACTGTTTTATAAAAATAAGTGAAGTTATCAAAACTAGCAAGCAAAAGAGAATGGAATTACCTGTCACTCCAATCAGTTTGAACCCTATGGAAATGGTCAAAAACAGGCAATAAATCCTTCTGCTTAATTTCAACATGATGAACAGGAATTTTCTCTAATTCAATCTCTCCACCAGCATGTTCTTGTGTTGATGTATGCTCATCGATCATCAAAGGACCCATTGCGTAAAAATGTATCTAAAAAATAGACATGAACATAAGAAAAATTGATAACATATCAAACAGAAGGATCCCACAATTCTATATCACCACTACCTTAGAATTTTGCCAGACCAGTAACCTTCCAGAGTTCATCTGCACTTCTGCATTGGAGATATACAATTGAGATCGGTCAAGGAGGTTTACAAACTCCTTATTCCCGATGTCATTATCTTCACAATCGGAAGTATCCATTATCATTTCTGGAGCCTCTTGTTTTCCCATAGTGATTCCAGAAAAGCACTCCTCTCTTTCAGGCCACTCTGTTCTTCGGCACACATCCCATGCTTGAACAGCTTCAACTTTTACTGCTAAATCCTCATCTTGCATCAGAATAGAAGAACTATGCCCAATTCTCAGATAAGTTTCATTTGTTTCTTCCCCCATGGATGATAGTAACTTATATTGAACAACATGACCTGAAGGAGTGTGAACCAATAGGTGCTCCAGGGCATTGGTCTTTAAATGAACAGGTTGCAAATCCTGAGGCACAGAGCTATGAAAAACAGCAGCTAGGGCACCAGATGGAATGGAGACCTTTCCTGCAGCAGAAGACGTGGCACTGCTAACAGTATTAAGCCAACCAGAATTATTATTTTTTATTCTGCTAACCACCGAGAGTGTAACAGGAGGTGGTGGCAGCAGCAAAGGAAAAGACTGTTGGTTTGTCACAAAAGATGGACTGGACCACCATGGTAGAGATAGAACTGGAGAGAGAGTGGGCCCATCTACATGAGAATTCTGAATCTGTAGAACTGTCTCACCACCAAAAGGGGCAAGAACAAATATATGGCAAGTTCCCCTAGATGAAACAATGGCAATCCACTGACTATAAGAACTAAAACATATGTCTTGTATCACCTGAATGAAACAGACAAGGGAAAAGAACTAAATGAACAATCTAAAAATAACAGTTTTGAAGACAGCAGAAGTAGGAACATACAGCTGATGTCATGCCACGATGGAGCTTGTAAAGGTGCACATGAGAAGAACTCCAATCATAAGTTTGAGCGACTGAACCCGACTGATTTTTTGAGCAGGATGGCATGATTCGAAAAATATTCATATTGTTTCCATGAATTGAAGCAGTAACCAACAATGTCCCACTTGGGTCAAAGCACAGTGCAGAAATTGGACTAGAATGAGCCCTAAATTGTGATATGACAGCTCTGGAAACAAAATCTTTGACAACAACCTGAAAGAGGCCAAACAAATAAGAAAAAGAAAAAGATGACTTATGCTTAAAAGTTGATTGTGTAACGAGGTGAAAGAATCCACCGGATCACTCTGCTTGCAAGATATCTAAGAACTACTGATTAATACAAAGGACCTCAGTAAATTTACCATCCGCTGAACTCAAAATATTATCTTTGTACAGCGCACATCACAATCAGATATATGAATAATGAACTTTAATTTTCTTGTGGAGATAGTTCAAGGCAACCACATATTTTAGTAACATAAAAAATGCTGGGTCTCAGGTTTTCAAATACTGACCATCCCAGCAATGTCAGTATCTGACAAATGTGATGCATTGCGCCCAACTTTCCAGCTTGAATTTGAAGTAACAGGAGAACCAGAACCATCAGGGATAAAATCTTGATAGTATCTAGACAGAGTTTTGTAGCCCATGTCACCCAAATTGATTAACCCAGCAGCTAACTGCTTACTAGATTCCACAGCATATCGAGCCACCAGACTTCCATTGCTGGGAGAAGTTGATGGACTGACACCTGGAGGAGTTAGGCTTTGAGGACTTACGCGGCCTGTAACTGGGAGCAATGGATTGTTGGAAGCATAGGCTAACCATCTGGGACCCACAGCCATTGGACCATAGCCAATATTAACCCCAGACATTCCTTGGCCTCCAAACTGAGGGACAGGATAGGTAAGGACACTGAATTTATTTTCAAGAGTGAGGGCATCAAAGCAATATATCTGCAGCAAAAGGGGCGAAAAAAAAAACAAAGAACATGTTAGCCGGATTAAAATTGTTTAGCTTTATTTGAAAACTGTCAAAATAAAATTGCAAAACATTCACATTTAAACAACAAAACATCTCCTCCAAGGAGTGCCTTGAGTAAAACTATAACCATCAAAATCTGTGCATTCTGGGTCGTCCAAATACAGGTGAACATTTTAGACTCGCATCTCTATAAAAAGAAGAAACCACTGAAATCTGTCTCCGTTTAGAATGATGCTAGGAAAGTAGTCACACACACAAGTACAATGAGAGCTACTTCACAAGACAACTAACTAGGGCTAATGCTTACTTGAGCTGCAAGACCCACAGCCACAATCCGAGGATTGCATCTGACCATATAGACAGTTGACCGGAATCTGAGAACATGAACATAGTTGTGAGACCTTAGTGAGTAGAACCGAACAGCTGTCGGAGAGAGGGCAAGATTTCCTGTTTGAGGTTCGTCATAAACATCTCTTGCAGGCCCATCCCTCCCCATAACCATTGCACTTGTGCTCTTTGATTCATCACATGCAACAACAAGGAGTAAAGGATGAGAATTTCCAAATCCTTCATGACCGTTGGACTTGGCAGGGAGAGGCTGCATCTGTAGAAAAGTAACTGGATCATCACGCCTTGAAACAAGTTCATTGACATTGCTGGCATCTTCGACATCGAGGACTTGAAAGCCATTGGAGTATCCAAGTAACAGAACATTTTTGAAGGTAGATGGAGTAAGCTCTAATCTGTCAAAGGAAGACCACAATACCTGTTTGACCAAAACAAATCAAATCATGCTGGTACATATGATGTATCAGACAAAACACATCAAAATGTAAATAACAATCATACAATCCCTCAACGAGAATGCAATGACGAAAGGGGGATCCAATTAACCACTTTAACAAATCAAAGAGAATTCAGTCACTACTGTCTCATTTATCGAATTAAATTGTATCAATAGATAAAAATGTTAATTTCTTTTCGATTGCCTCCCGCCAATGATCGTCGTGTAATAGACTAATTGGAGTATCTAAAAAGCCTTTATCTTAAACGCAACGCACAATTGCAAACAACTAATTGAGTTATTCATTAATCGTGACTTCATTCATTGGCTACTCAATTTCACTATGTAACACCTCACGTCTCAGCTGCTAATAAACTCAATTTCAATTATCTCAGCAACCAAACAAAAGATACACCACTTAAAAACATTTCACCGATAAAAAATCAAAATTGACCAATAACTTGCAAACTATACTATTTCGAAAGCTGAAATCTTTATTTTAGAAAATAAAGTCAATGATTCATTGAACCTGGTCCTTGTGCTCATGCGTATTGCCAGAAATAGAGGCCGCGACGGAAGCACCAGCCGACCGTACACCGGAGGAGGCGGTTTTAATACAGGAGGAAATGAATCTCAAAGAATTCGGAATCAAACCATTGCCGTGCTTGTTATTGCCGTGATTGATATTGTTATTGTTATTTCTACTCTTCATACTCAAAATGACTCACCGAGAAATTGACCGGCCACCGGGGATTCACCGGCTAGTCAACGAAACGATCGCCGAGAGCATAGACCCGAGAAATTCAAAGTCGCGGCAAGAAATTGTCAGCTCCGGCCAGAAATTGATGTTGTGGTGGTTGGCTTGTTTATTTTTTCCTTAAATAATTTTTTTTTTTTTTAAAAAAAAAAGGAAAATGAAGTGGTTTTTTGACCTTTAATGGGGACGGTTTTCGTTTCTTTTTCGCTTTGTTTTGTGTTTGCTGTTTAATTGAAGTAAGCAAGTTTTGGAAAATTGTCAGATGAGTCCCTGGAGATTTCCGGAATTATTTTGGAGGGCTTGTAGTGGGTTTGAATTTCTTGCAGTTACCATTTTGTCCTTGATCGGATGGTTATTATTAGTAGTAAAAATTCTCAATTTCCATTTTTAAAATTTTTTTATAAATAAAAATGAATAATTATGTTCTAAATCTAACGTATTTTTATACTTTTACATTTATAGAATTTAAATTAAAAAGAATATATATGCAAGAATAAAATCAACTCCGTAGCTGGTAAAAATGATCAACCAACAAGAGCATTGTGGTCTTTTCATCGAAACATTAAACTTCCTAACGTAATGGATTAAATAACGGATTATAAGAAGTAGAGGGGTCTTAAGATAATAAATGGAAGAGCGAGGGAGTAGTGTGATAAATAGGAATTAACGAAAAACAGAGGGAGCACGGGGTACATTTGGTTACGTTACGACAAAGGAGGAGAATATCTTAAAACAAGATGCCGAAGCCAATCCCAATCCCAATCCCTTCAGCTTGATTTACAGAGTCACAACATTTCTTGACGTGTCAACTTCGATTTCTCAAGTAACCTTCACTCCACGCTTTATTTTTTTTATTTTACTTTATTCTAAATACTTTTTCTTTAATTCTTCATGCCGACGGTCTGTAAGTTGGAGCTTGTTGAAACTTTTTTTTTTTTTTTTTTATTCTTACATACAATTCAAAGTTTCTTCATGTTCTACGACAAAAACCTTGTATGTACAGTAATGGGAGACTAGAAGGAGGGTGTTTGAGCATCCTATGGAAATCCATTGGAAAAACAGTATTGCATGATTTTGTTTCCATTTGATTATCAAACACCCCCTTGTAAAAAGCCTACGTTAACTATCATCGCTACCACTGTCTATACCGTTTAAAGCAATCTTCCTGAGTCGACAGAAGTCACCCAGATGCCTTGTTGAGTTGTATTCTTGTGCATCGAAGAGCTCTTCCGAGTAAGTTCTCCGGAGGGTCTTCTTTTGGCAATCTTTGGCACTTTCTGCTATGTATTCGTCACCTCTCAGCAGTATCACTACCTGAACCAACAGAATAAAATAAATCAATCTGCCATCCCACTGCAAAACCGGACTTCTCCATATAGATAACATTCTTCCGTGTTTGACACTTAGCTCACTTCCCATACATAACACACCACAAACATGGTGAAGATTGACATATCCATTTAATAGCAAACCAAATTGCAGCGATGCTATTGTTTTTCAAGGAATGCAAGTGACACAAATGATGAACTTAGTATAGATGGAAACCAAATGAATACTATGATAAATTCATACTTTTTCAAAATTTTCTCAATTCCATCTATGGAGCAATTTGAAAGAGTATAGTGTTGCAGAAATCATTTCTCTCATAATAAACATAGATTTATCAGGGAAGCATCCTCACATTTCTCTGATGCGAGAAATGGCACGTGAAAGATACAGAACACATGAAGCAAGGAATGTAAAAGGAATACAGCTGTCTATACTTAATACTTGCCTGACTCATTCTAGGACGGAGAATAGGAGACTGCTCAGTGCACAAAGAAGCAGTCAAAACTGCACGATCCATCTCTTCTTGGTCATAATTATCACTGAGAGAAGGATCTACAAGCTCTCTAATATCATTGCTATCAAGCAAAGGCTTTGCCTACATGGTAGAATAAGTTGAATCAGACAAAAATAATACTTCTAACATATCACTGCTGAAAGATCAAATTCTCCTGCAGCAGAATTACCCATATCACAACACTTTGCTGTAAATGATCCACAGCTTGGCGTCCTGTTATGAGCTCCAAAAGCAGGACCCCAAATGCATAAACATCAGTTTTCTCGTCAACTATCCCATGCATGAAGTATTCAGGAGCAAAATAGCTACAATCCAAGGAACATGGTTAATCATTTATCAGGATTACTTCATTAAATCTGTAACAAGTTTTTGGCTTACGAACCCAAATGTGCCCTCAAATTTTGATACATTGTGGTGAGTCCATTGCCTTGGTAGCCACTTTGCAAGCCCAAAATCACAAATCTGAATTGACTCAGATAATTAACAAATAAGAAACCATAATAAATATGGATGCAGATCTATATAAAGCTAACTGATATTTGTAAATGGAATCATAGGTAAAAATCTTAGCAAAACGCATGCCATAAATTTTAATTCAATGGAGCAAATATATTGCCATTAATGTTGGCAGATATTGGCCGCATATGTTATTTTATATGAAACTATAGCACAAGAAGGAAAATCAACAGTAGAAAGTGACATTAAAACAAGATGATGATTGAAAGAATAGTCCAATGGAAGGAATGATAAGCAGTTCACTAACATGAACACTGCTTCAATTATTTCTGTCTTATAGAACATTCTTTCCACTTCTCCAAAGGTGTTTGAGAGCAAATATCAAATAGAGTATGAAAGAAAACATACAAGTGAAGTGCATTTATAAAACTTCCATAACCATTAAAATGCACTCAGGTGTGCGGTGAGCTCTAAGCAAACAGAAAATCAAACGTTTACAAGAGAAGTGGCATTTATAAAACACAATAATTCCTCGTGTATCCTCAATATGAAGCCCATGCGACACCTAAGGAGTGAAACTTCAATCCTACAAATTATGTGCCCCAAATATTTCAGGCTCATACAGGATACATGCTCTGAAAGGCTTACCTTAGAAAAGATAACAATGTAGCATAGACTGATTGTTGACCATTTATTTGGAATCACTAAATGAACAAGTGACTAAAAGAAAAGTTGTTTTTTATTTGGCTTTCAACACAAGCATAACTCCGATGCAACACGTTCACACCTGAAATTACTCATTCATATGGTTATTCTGGTGATTATGCATGTTTTGCTAAAACTTACCTATCTCTCTAGTGATTCTTGTTTTTCTACCAAGAAACTAATCCCAAAGGTGGCGGCCTGACTATATACACTACGTGTGGATAACACAATAGATAGAGCAGAGCATATTTTACATAGTTGAAAAAACTAAGAGAAATAGTTAATTGTGCTGCTGTTTGTATAAGCTATTATTCTTTTGATTGGTGTTGTATGGACACATCTGACATTGCAAAGTCATATTGGAAGAGGATGAAGGAAGAATACTTAGGGTGCACGGTGTCGCATTAACATGTCACTGAGAGCTGCCGGCTCATATTTCTGTTTCAGACAAACCTTAAGTATATACATATAACTAATGTTCTAACTAGGATAGACATTCCTTCAAACATATTGGTTACATTTTTTACTCCCAAACCTGTTTCACGAATATAATTTTCCAGTGCACCTCATGCAATTCAACACATCTGCAATAACATTTCAGCATTTATATACTCAAGTCAACAATAGTATTGAAACTACCAAATTTAATATGCATGTAATAAACATATATATAAATTGAGAGGCAATAGATTATATTAGCTTGGGCTGGAACTTAATATGCACAGGTTTAAGCTGCACAACTTCCTAAAGTTATCCACTATGCTTTGCATATTCAAAAATTATTTCCACAAGATAAGGCGCAGAGAAGCACAAGTTTCAGCAATGACTGAAGTTTTATTGTTTGATCTTTTTTGGTTGTGAAACTTGAAAGATACCTGCGGTTCAAAATCCTCTGTCAGTAGAATATTATCAGCCTTGATATCTCTATGAATAATTCGCTTTTGACAAGTCTCATGCAGGTATGTCAGACCATTTGCTGTCCCCAAAGCAATTTTATATCTTTTACTCCAGTCAGGTTTATCTTTTGAACCTGGAAAAAGTAATTAAAAGTCTTGAGAAACACATAAACATAGTTATAAAAATTCGAAGAGAAGAAATAGAAGTGTAAAGCTTACCATGAAGAATAGATCCTAAACTTCCCAATGGAGATAATTGAAAGACAAGGTGCATTCCCTCACTGTCGCACCCAATTAACTTAGCGGTATTCGGATGGTCTACATATGCTATAATACCAATCTCACACAGAAAGTCACAGGTCTTTTCATCAGCACTTCCTTTGGTAAATCTCTTTATTGCAACCAGCCTCCCATCTCTTAAACGACCCTTGTAAACTTCAGCAAAGCCACCCTTTCCAATTAGGTTTTCTACAAGAAATGAAATAATTAATCAAAATCATTGCCCACATAAATTCTGCCACATGATTGCTATGTCATTGAGTAAGCTGACATGAATGGGAGGTAATTCTAAACTCTGGGGGAGAAGTACAGACCACTGCTAAAATTTTTAGTTGCAGTTTGGAGCTCAGAGAGGGTGAACTCCTTCAATGACAACTTGTAATTGTGTATATGTGTCATATCCGGATCCTCTCTAGTACTCTTACATTTTTCTCTTGATAATCCTAAGTGCTTGGTTGATCTTTTTTTCCATGACTTGAAGAATCTGCCCCAGTTAGTAAGTGCTCTTTTTTCTGGACAATGGGCTTCTGATTCTGTGGTGTTGTCTTTGGAAGAAGCTGTGGCAGATTCTGAGCCCCTAAGGCAAGCATCTAAAACACCTTTGGGAGACAATCCCTCTTGTCTCTCCTTTTCGATGTCTGAACTTCTCAGGCCTACAAAATAGGAAAAATAGGAAAGAAAGCACAATAGAAGTAGAAACTGATATGTTTCCACGTTTACATATAAAGATGTGCACATAAAGGCCCATAAAACAACAAAAGGCGGAAACTAGTTACCACCGGCTGAAGCAGAGGACAGAAACATCTTAGATTGTTTCTTACGTGCTACTGGAATAATCTCTTCTTTTGAGGTTTTCTCAGGTATGCCACCAGAACCCTTACAACTATTCCTGCATTAAAAATATGGCAAAGTTGCCAAAGAATGGGCAAGCAGTGAAAGAATCAGAATGCGTCAATGATGATGTGTACGGGCATTGGTGGAGGAGTAAATGACAGGAGGAAGAACTCATAAAGGACTAAATTTACAATAGGGAATGTAGAATCTTTGATTGAAGAATCTTGTTTGATAAGGAACGGCATAAAAGACAAGAATGGAAAATGATTAAGTTATATTGAATGGTTATGGCTAAATTTAAACAGCCCCAAAGATTTGGAAAACTATAACCATCAATCTAAGTCCAAAAGGGAAAATAATGATTAATTTGAAAATGAGCTTCATTATAAAGGGGAAAACATGAACGTTAGTAACAAAAAAACAACTCATAGAAGGAACAAGCAAATATCCTTTGTTACCACCTATGTATACCGATTTTCCAAAACTGACCAGCCAAGACTCAGATTAAGCAAGATTGCATCTAAGGTAGAAATCGCATGATAAACAATAATAACAGTTAAAACAACTAAATCTTCACTCTTGTTCACAGGCATCTAAACAATTTCCATATCCATCAACCAAATCTCAAAACAGATAAAAACATAAGCAGGCACAAGCTGGCAATCTGAAAGAGTAACAAAGTAGCAAAATCTATGTAATCTCCTCTGTTGTCAATTCTATATATAATTCTAATAGACCTCTAAGCTAACGCTCAACAAGTACATGAGAAAAGAAAACCAAAAAAATAAAATATACCCAGTCACCACATTTGCGTTCTAATCTTCAAAATCCAGGAGCTTGTAATACCAAAAATACTAGAAAATAACAAAAATACACATATAAACAAAAACACAGCCACAATCTCCATATCTACTCTAACACTGCCCACGCAGAAAAATTCCAGAAACCCATGTGCTTAAACTCAATAAACATTGCAAAAATAATAGAAAACAACATTTATAATAGACATAAGACATACCCAAATGGGAGATCATGAAGAAGAACACAGGCATACCACGAACTAGAAGCTTTACCACCACTACCGTTTCCCATGGACACAAACACTCAACTCAACAAGAACAAAAATTATAAAGAAAGAAAAGAAAAATTAAAGAGTGAGGTTACCATACATAAATTAAAGAGCCTGCAGTTTTTTGCATATCTTGAGCTACAAAATCAGCGGTTGAATAACATCTTCTGTATCTGGGAAGTCAATCAGGTAAGGGAATCATTGACCAAAAGACAGCTAAAGATGGCAAAAAAAAAAAAAAGTTTCATTTATTGTTTTTTCTTTCTCTGAGAAAAACAAATGAAAAAGAGAAAAAAAAAATTTAGAAGTTTTTTTATCATAATGACAATGCAATCTACGGACCGCCTAGCTGTTTTGTTGTTTCTTACATCTTCGTTCTCGAATCCCGCAATAGTCGCTGGTTTGGTCTTCTGTCTCCCTGACAAGTGTTGAATGCTGTTCAGCGACATCGGCTCTCAACCTTTAAACGCATATTCACGTACAGCACTGTGTTGAGAGAGAGAGAGAGAGAGGGAACGACGATTGAGTTACAATAAATTCAAAAGTTGGCAAACTTTTTGGGGTATTTTTACTATTTTTCTAAATTAGAGGACCAACTTCCTAATTTTGGAGCTTTTTATTATCCTCGTGAGATAGTATTAATAGTATAAATTTTTTTTTATTTTAATATTTAAAGTTTAATTCTAAATTTACATAATCAATATCTTTATATTATTTTTTTGTTTTTTATTTGAATTAATATATTTTTTAATTTTTTTCTCTCTTACT